>VZTD01005743.1:0-69520 GCA_013397725.1 Rhagologus leucostigma
GTTTGTTTTCAGACCTACACAATAAGGCATTAAAAAACATATACAATAGATAAATCCATGTCAGGCATCAGGTTAATATAGAAACAGATGTTATAATTGCAAATGGGATCCAGTAAAAATTAAGAGATTTAGGACAGGCTGCTGTGCCATCTTTAAATAGATAATTTTATAGTAATTATAAATGGAAGAGAAAGCTAATTCTTTGGGGGAAAAAGAACACTATGAAAACAGTTGTTAAAATTACTTATTTTCTAAACCAACAGGTTCAAACTTGCATCCAAAATCCTGAAGGATAAGCTAAGGAACCTTTCAGATCAGAGTTTGTTTTTAGCCACACAGTGATAAACTAAGAAGATAACAAAGGGTAGAAAACTGACTTTCTATTTTTTTTAAAAGGAAGGGAAGTGACTTAAGAAGTTTATCAAGGTAAATTTGTGCCAGTTACCTGGTGTCAATCCTGAGCAAAACAATGAACGTCTGCTCAAGACTACCAAGAAATAATTATGTTCAAGATGACCAAGATTAGGACACTACAAACTACAAAAATATGGTTAAAGCTAATCAGCATGTTTTCTGGAATGTTGGTCTTCTTAAGCATAAAAAGCACTAACGTTACACTAATTTGGTCAATATATGCAACTTTTTTTTTCTGATAGTATAACTTAGATTTATCCCAAGCATCTGATATAGCACCAAATGCCACACTGATTTTAACCCCCCAGTTCACTCAGAACCAGGGACACGTTCTGTTTGCCAGTGCCTGGTTTAATGGGTTGGGAAGCCTGGCCACCACCATAATGTGAAACAGGTGCATTATACCTATATATACACATATATAGCATGTGGCCTCGAAAGCTGCTTGCATGCAACCTTGCTTACTCACCCCTGAGAAAGTACAGTCTTTTTTTAAAAGGATTTTCCAGAAGAATCAAGATCTGGTCCTTCCTTTTAGCACAAAAAGGCATTTCACACAGTGTAGAATACTGCAATTCTGTGATGTCATCAGATCACAGAAAATATATTTTCATTTATTTCACAACTAATTGTCTCTACTTCAGCTGAGACAGTTGCTTTCCAGATATAAGTCCTACCAACACAAACACATTTACTGGGCATGCCTGTCAGTCTCTACTGACCAGCTGTGATGCTGTTTCGGCACCTCTTTATTTTGGAGAGGTGAAGCCCAGTCATGCACTCGAGTGTCATGGCAGCTGAGAGCTTGCCTCGTTCCCTCCAGGCATTCACTAAACACATGGCCACGCTCACTCAAACACAGCTGCATCCCACCATCAGAAGGCTGCTGCATTGCGTGAGGATGTGAGAAGCTGGAAACCACCAAAGAGCTCTGTACACAAGCATGCCATATCCCCGATTTGACAGCCTTCTTCTCCCTTTTCTTCCTTTCATTCTCTCACACTGCAGATTCACTTCATGTCTCTCTGTCAGGTCCTAAGCTGATATAAAAAAATTGTTTAGGCGAACCAAGTCTCCACACCTGGGAGAAGAAACAGCACTAGGACATGTTGAAAGTCAAAACTGAGAGCTTGATAAATACCCATAAGTATTGATAAATATCCATTACATTTGCCTCTACTTCTCCTTTCCTTCTCTCCCATACCCTACTCAGTCATTATTTCCATTTGCTTCTGATCTTTCCTCAGCTCATCCCCACACAGAATTCTCTGAAGACTTCTTCAGGCTTTCTGTAAAAAAAGTTGATTCATGATCTAATTTTTAAGGGGCCAGATGTTGTTTCACTACATGTACCACCACAACTGTCACTGGGCATCCTTTTTGCAGCTGTATCATCACGTGCACCACTGAGAAAAGACTCAGTGAGAGAAAATAAATAATATTGCAGCTCACTGGCCAGTGACAATCAACACCACAGGGACCAGATTCTCTGCTTCCATGCTTGAGGATGTTTCTGAGTAAAGATGGGACTAAGTGAGCAAAAGGCTGATCCTGGAAGCATAGCCACTTACCGTCTTCCCACCAGAAGCTGTTGTATGTACTAGCAGTTTCAGAGTCCACCCTTCAATTTACTCCCTACACTTGGAAAATTGAGAGGTTCATTTGCATGTGAGAGATACAGAGAAATTTTGAAGCACCAGCAGTAGCAAAAAAATCGCACAGATGTGTTTTTACTACACAGAAATAAATCTGTTTGCAGGAAGGTGGGAGGAGAGTAGTGAATAAAAGCGAAAGTGCTGCATTTTTGCACAACACTTCATGTTCAGCATCAGAGCTATTTTGCCATCGAGGATATACTTACATAAGCAGCAGCTGCTGCTCAGCAAGTCTGTTTTCCTTAACAACTTTATAATTGCTTTATTATTAATCCATCACATTGCAGTTAAATGTCAAAGAAATTGCAGTTCTGATAGTCCATTCACACACGACAGTTTTATTCAGCGGGCTGCTTCCTGACAAACCAGTGGATTGCTTCTGCTGGCTCACAGACTTGAACACGCAGCCTTTCTGATGCTGACAGATTCCATCTGCTCCCTTTTAATTAACATCTAATATGTAAACCATCTAATACATGTAACACTGCATAACAAGGGATTAAGAAATAGAAGGTAGCTCTTCATCATAAAGCTGTGTCATCTCTTAGGATCTCATTACGAACAGTAAATGGTACCAAAATGTAATGGGAACTGCACGCTAGTGGAAACGGCACATGTAGGTAGTCTCACTGAAACAAGTATGAACATATATGGACAGAGAGACAAAATAAAGTGGAAGATGTAGCAGCTTTCATAGATGGATTCACATTGGTACTGCTCCAGCTCAGACATCAGCTGATTTAATGCAATTACAAGGAAGAATGGGATCTACTAATTTGTGTTCCCAATTACTGCTAGCTAGATAAGAAGCATTGTTTCTATAAGACTCTGGTGCAATCCATTAAACCCATTAAAAGTGCTAATTAGCTCATGTTCCACAAATGAAAGTGTCCAGACAGCACTTTGTTGTCTAATACCTGCCAGCAGGCAAAAGCTGGGGATGAAAATATACAAAGAATAGCTTCTAGGAAAGCCCTGCAACCAAACTGAGATGTCAAAAGTAAGGGAGATAAAATGTTCTTCTGCATAACAGCAGCTGATGAACAGGCATGAAATTTATGTGGCTGGGGGACAGGGCTTGCCACCATTCATGGCTGGCTAAGTTATGTGAAAGGTCAAGGCTGCTATGTTTTCATGATAACATCTGAGCAGAACACAAGCATTTGGAGAGTCTCATCCACACATCTATCTAGTGAGTTACATTAAACTCATACAGAACAGCTGCAACAAGGCTTGCAATGCTCAACAAAGGACAGGAAGATTAGACACCTCGATAATAAGACATGAAAGACCCTAATGGCAATAGGAGAAGGGGAAATGCGCTCACTAACCTGCAGCAACGACAGACTCATTATCTGAATATATGAAGAAACTGAAAGAGGAGGGAGGGATGAACTGAGGAGACAGTGTGAGATCAGCACCTCTTGGCAGGTTTGGCCTTCGGTTTTCTGCAGCATGTGAGCTACAATCTTGTGGTACGAGCTCTTGAGCTAATAATATTGTTCTAAGTTGTACCAGTTGTTCTCCAGTTGCTCAGAATGGGTCTGGAAGGCCAGCCTCTGAAAGCGTGCTCACATGAAACTGCTCTGCGCTGTGCACTGAGCAGGTCTCGGAGAGGAGAGAGGAAAGAACTGCTCACATGTCTTTCAGGTTCATATGTATTTGTTTGCATTTCCCTCTTTCCTGCTCCCAGTTTTGGGAGGCACGTAAACAAACACCTTGCTCAAACCCTGTACAAGACAGTACATTAACCCACCATTCACAGCATCTTCAGTGGGGGCTGGTCAAAAGCTTGAGGTGAGGAAGAGGGTTTGCATGGGATCTGTCCCATCTGGGACTGATTGTTCAGTCACTGACTGTTGTCACCGAAGTGGAAAAAAAAAAGGGGATTGCCTTTGAGTCAGTGCAAATACGCATGAGCCCTCTTTAGCATGTGCCTCACATCTCTCTTTCTTAGAGCCTGGGTGCCCGATAGAATACATAGTTAAGAATCAATGAGAATAAATACAGTTCATGAAGACTGCAGGCAGATGATAATGAAGCGCCTCACAAGACACATGCCAATGTCACCAACTACTCCAAAGTGCAGAGATCCAAACTTACAGCTAGCAAATACCACTGGTCATATTTGTTTTGTTTTCTGTCCACTTATCTCAAACTTTCTGTTTACATCCCTGATGTTTTTCAATGCTGGAAGGGTGTATTTTTTGTCAGGTGATGCAGATGATCTGTCTGTTCGTGCCTGTCCTCTTTACTCTGGTTAACGGTCATGTTTACACTGTTGCAAAGGCAGGGTCTGAACACTCCTAAATAAAGTACACCAATATTGTGACAAGGCACACATTTCACTTGCCTGAACTATGTGCTGTTATCAGGCATTACAAATTCTGTGCTTATCTGTAATTTAGTACTGTCTTGAGAAAATACCTAAGGGGTAAGCAAAAATAAAAGCCCTAGTCCTGGTCTTTATTCAGTTCTTCCTGAAACAGGTGAGTTTTCCAGTTATTTTGTTAATGTGCTAAACACAAATTGCTTTCCAATTCTATTGTTTTCCCTGAATGTTTTTTGAGAAAATGAACCTGTACTCAGTTATTTTGCTGAGATTTGCTTCATAGTAGCTTTAACATCAGTCCTGGATTTCCTAAACCTTTTCTTTTTCCTTTTTTCCTGCCACAGGCTAAATCCGTTAGATGGATACACAGTCGTTTAGAAGCCATTAAACCTTACTTCTGACGAGAAGCGCTCTAGTTAGAGTTTCACTCTTATCTCTGTTCCGATCAGAGGAGGAAGCCCTGTTACAGCCATCCTGCCTTGAAGCCTTCGACCGGCATCACGCTCTGCAGGAGAACGCCCATCCTCCTCTCCACACCCCTGTGGCATCCAAAGACCCTGCTAAAGCAAGCATTGATTATCTATTTGCCTGATCTTCATGTTTGCTCCCTTGGGAGTGGTCAGCTCGCAGCAAGCAAGCTGAAATCCAGATGTGCTGTGGCAGAGCCTTGCTCCAAACACTATCCCAGCCAGCACAGGACAGTTTCCGGGTTTGAAGCCATGCTCTTAAGAGCAGGAACCTTACACTTGCACTGGCTAATGGATGATACACTTCAATAAGGTGTGGGAATAGAAGTTAAAGGAGGGTTTTCATAAAGATGAAATAAATTAATTCAAATGGTACCATAGACTAGGTAGTCCCAACAGACATGTTGGGGAGCATCAGTCCGAAGGTTATCGAGCCCTCGCTTGCTCTCTGATCAGCTGCTGCATTCATAACTGCAGCCAGAGGAACCCCTTTGTGTGAGTCCCAGGGACTAGGGGGAGAGGAAGGGAGAGAGTTCCTTAGGAACCAGCACCTGCACTGGGAGTAGAGACTGGAGGAGATGGCCAACTCAACCTCACCATCAGGAGCAGAGGAGGAACAGGAGTTTAAGTGGATAATGCCATGAACAGCAGAAGCCATGCAGAGAGGTCTTCTGTGACTGCCTTGCACGGATTTTCTGCTCCCTAGTAATCTGGTTGATTTTATGTTCAAATTACAGCATTTGCCTTTGGGGAAAGTACTAATGTTGGCGTGATTCCTATGTTTATCCGATAGCTTTCTTAAGATTTAGGAGTACTGTGTCATGGAGCTGTCTTAAGACAAGGGTCCAGTATCATGGCAGCATCTGTTCTTCATTCAGATGTTTTTGAAATGGACAGTAGCACGCCAATAGCCACACATACTGACTAGGCAGAGTTTGCTTACAGAAATCCTACTTTTTGTTAAAACAGGTCGCACTTGAAATCTAGCAAGTTTCATGAAAGGCTGGAATATAGCTTTGGGGAAAGGTCTCACTCAACCCTAAATTTTGACTGCTTATTTTCATATTGATTTAGCCTTTTTTTTTTTTTTTTTTTTTTTAATCTAGCTTGTATCTCAAGGCACTGGAACTCAATTGTATACCTCGGTAATATTATACCAGTGGAAGGGAAAACGCTGTGGTCACATGTCAAAGAAGTATTATAAATTGTTAAACAAAATTAGGAGATATTTTCCAGGTTATAAATTGTTCGGTGTTTTTCTTTTATTTAAGATATCCAACCTCTGCATTTGAGCAAAGAGTACAAGCAAGCTGAACTTGCACAAAACAAGTAGCAGAGAAGTCGTCAGCTCCTGTGTTTCAGGCAGGATCACTAGTGGATTTCAGGCATTTCTGTCTTATTTAACCACCATTAACTGCAGCCTGGAATGCTGAGACGATGTGTAGTGAAAGCAGAGAGTGTAAATTGGGCATGATAGAGGTTTCTTGATGCAGGAAGGAAGTAACATAACACTGAACACAGCTCAAATTGCACTGTGAGAACAGAATGAACGAGCAAACCAGGTCTCTGCCACAAGACAACAGAGAAAAAAAGATAATTAGAAAGAGGTATAGAAGGAAAAGAGTAATGAAATGTCTCCCTTTCTCTTACTAAACTGATATTTTGAAATACAAGAAGAATCAATACAACTTTAAAAGCATGTTATGCTCTAGTTAAAATAGAAAATTAAACAGTTCTTATGTTGAATTTAGTCAGAAAAATCTTATGCTTAAGTGCCAAAGCCTTTTTTCCAAATGTTTTCAGGAATACAACTCTTGTCAGCTCTTAGGATCGCTTATATTCAGAACTTTAGAGAACCCAACACGCTCAGTGAGTAGGAGTTCAGGGTGTAGGCCCCACTGGGCAATTGAATGCCTGAACCCTCCTGGCCTAAAGTTTCTGCAGTGTATTTTAATATGGAAAAAGCTTCTTGAAGCTCTGTCTTCAGGTTTATGATGATATTGGTTGCTGAGGTTTGAGCAAAATTCTTAGAAGCATACTTCTTGGAAAACCACTTATCGTTATCTTTTTACAAGGGTGTATAGTGATCTGACAAGGGCAAATGGCCTCAACCTGAAAGAGGTAGATTTAGACTAGGTATTAGAAAGAAATTCTTCTTTGTGAGGGTGGTGAGGCACCAGAACAGATTGCCCAGAAAGGCTGTGGCTGTCTCGTCCCTGGCAGTGTTCAAGGCCAGGCTGGACAGGGATTTGAGCAACGTGGTCTAGTGCAACTTGTCCATGCCCATGGCACAGGGTTGGAATTAAAAGATCTTTAAGGTCCCTTTCAACCCAAACCATTCTACGATGATTCTACGTACCTTGCACCTCCTCAGTGTACCCCATACAGGGAGGTAAAAAGTGACTTTGAATGGGCCCTGGTAATGATCAGCTGCTGTTCCTCTGTGTCCCCGCGGACCAGCCCTTCTCCCGGCCCATCTTGCTTTAGGAAGTGTTTCCCCACTCTTATGCCCTGGTGATACATCCATCCTACCACACAGAGGCTGTGCAAGGGACGAATGGTCCCATAGACTCAGGTTACTGGTACAGGGAGCCTTGGGGTCCAGCACACCCTGACATCTCTGTGGACCCCAGGAGAAGCCCCACGGTGGCACTTCAGGCTTCTGTGAGAAAAACAGACACAGGGAGGCTCAGACGCGGGGGAAAGTGGACAACAAGAAGCAGACTGGCATTTCCCCTAATCTTCTGTCACTGTGATTCTGTTTCTAAACCCAAAACCCTGAACCTTCTCCTCAGAAAAAAAAAAAAAGGGATCTTACTCTCCACAGGAATTTTATAATTAACCCAGTTTTGCAATTAGGTTCACCTTCACTGAAACCAAGAGACTTAAAGAAAAAGATTATTTTTATTTTACACTGGTAAACTCTTCTTTCCCTAGCAAATAATTTTTCTCTGAAGTGAGTGAAAAACTCCTTAGGCTGACCAAGATCACCTTTGCAAGCAGCCAGTTCAGAATTACCCGACTTAAAAACGTAAATAGGTACTGACCAGATTTACAAATCATTCTTTAGTCTCACTCACTCTTTTTGGAACAAAAAATACTCTTTAGCTGCTCTGAGATGGACAGCCTTGCTCAGATATTCAGCACCATATGGAGAACACTCTGGACAAGACTGCCATCAAAGTCCGTAGTGTATCTCTTAGAGCTGTTATATTATAGACTTCACATTGTTTGTTGTATCCAGCTACACCATGCTACAAAAAAGCCTCTCCTTTTTGTCACATGTCACCTCATTTTACCTTCATAAAGAAATGTTTAGGTTTCTATCCTTTTGGATGTGACTGAATAATGTCACTTTTTATTTATGAACATATATTTTGAATTTCAACACAAGGACAGACCCAATGAACAGCTCTATTATACTTAAGAAATTGAGTTTCTATTCATAAAGAGCTGAGTAGTGCCTGTTAGATGGTTTCCCATACAAAAACAGCTGAATACCTCCAAATGAGGCTGACTATATCAAAACACTAAAACATGAATAGGATTTCTTCTCAAAGGAAAGACTGAATCAAAGTACAACTATACTGATATATCTTCTAATACAGCTATTTACAGTCTAAGAAGTACCTTTACCTTGGCTTAGAACCACTCTGATTTCTGCTACCATGTTTTTGTCATAAATATGCATCTTATTATACTGAGGAAGGGCTTCTGTGAACTGTATAAAGGGCATATTTACACACTAATTCTCCTGAATATAACGTGATGTTTGCCATGAAATATAATCCTTGCCATTTTTCAGACTGAAAGTATCTTAACTGTGTGTTCACATTTTTGTCTGCTAATACTTCGAAAAAATATGTACATGAACAAAAGTAACTGTAATAAATCCTTGATAATAATTTTTCAAGAATTATTCAGGAAAAGAAGACTTAATTCCTCAGTTCAGTGACAAAAACAGTCTTCTGAGTGTCAAGTCTTAACCAAAACAATGGAAAATAAAGCGGAGATAATATTGCACTTTGTATAGAAGCCACATGCAGCCTTATCAAATTGTACATTAGGTAACAAAACACAGCCTTAGGAGAAATTTTTGAAGGTAGAAATTTGTCAAGGATGCAAGCACATGTTCCGGGAAACACACACACTTGTCTTTTTTCCCAAGGAGAATTTTATCATTTGCAAGGGTTATGCAAAATATTGTCATTGATCTGGTAGATCTTAATATCTCTTGTGTTTAGTTTGACGTATGAGACAGTGTGCAGACCAATGGAAAGCCTGGCTCAGCAGTTGTAGCAAACCTTTGCTGAGGATGAAGAAGGTGAAGAACAGGCATTGCTAATTCAGCTCTGTGGTGCACAGGAGTCTCCTTATGCCCCCAAAAAGAGGTGATCCTGCCCCTTTGGATCCTGCTGGAGCTGAATGAGAATGCATCTGGAGTACTGTGTTCATTTTTGTCCTTCTCAGTACAAGAGAGACATGGAACTCCTGGAGAAAGTTTAGCACAGGGCTACAAAGATGATTAAGGGACTGTGCCTTCCTTTTGTATGAGGAAAGGCTGAGGGAGCTGGGCCTGTTCAGCCTCGAGAAGAGACAACTGAGAGGGGACCTCATCAATGTCTGTCAGTACCTGAAGGGGGGTGCCAAGAGGATGGAGCCAGGCTCTGCCGGGTGGTGCCAAGCAATGGGACAAGAGGCAATGGGCAGAAACTGATGCACACAAAGTTCCACCTGACTATGAGGAAGAACTTCTTTACTGTGCAAGTGACGGTGCACTGGAACAAGTTGCTCAGAGAGGCTGTGCCCAGAGAGGCATATCTCACTGGAGATATTCAAGAACTGTCTGGACACAATCCTGTGCCACGTGCTCTAGGATGACCCTGCCAGTGGAAGTTCCCTGACAGGTAACGTGACGTAAGTTAGGTAAAAAACATCCACTGTGTCACTCTCTGCCCCTGTACTTCTGTGGCCCATGGGAGACTCAAACTTGTGCCACACTTGCTTTCTTGTTCTTCATCTGGTTCCACTGTCACATAAGCCATCCTGAGCCATAAACAGCATTTGTCTCACATCACTGTTTGTAACTCATCCAAACTCATTAGCTGTCCCACAGACTTCTCAACATCTTAAAAAATGGTCTGTGTCACTAACACACTACAGACCAGAAACAGTGAGATTCAACTTTTCTGCATGGCTACCTCCATCCTGGTACCACACAGCTCAGTCACCTCAGACTTCTGCTGCATCAGAGATGCTGGTTAGTTCAGGCTGCTGAAATTTAGTAGCAGCCCTGATTATAAGGGAATTGAAAATATTTATTTGAACAATTTAGGAAACAAACTGGTGTGGACAGCCTAGTACAATAGGACTATTAAGATAAATGAAAGGAAGAGAGGAGGAGCTGCTACTCCTGAACATGTGTTGGATTCAATCTTGCTTCATTCTATTTTACTTGAAATATATCCAAACTTTGGTATATAAATTATCAATGGCAGTCTAACAGTAACCAGGCCCTGATTATTTCCATGTTCACTTATGTAGTTAATTAACAGAAGTGTTAAAGAAGTTGCACTCTGATGGTGGAAACTACTTCTGCTTGTTCTGTTTGAGCTTTATTGCGATTCTTTAATTATTAAACTTACATCAGCGTGTGAAGAACTGTTTTACAATGTGATTGTAATTTGATAGGATTATTTGGTGTTAAAGGCTTTGAGGTATGTCTTGCCTCACACTCAATTGCTTCAGAAAAGAAGGAGTTAATTGTCAGCTCCATGGATAGTCAAAGCTCAATTCTGACCTAAGGCATGAGCATTTGTGATGAGGT
This sequence comes from Rhagologus leucostigma, assembly GCA_013397725.1. Classification (NCBI taxonomy): domain Eukaryota; kingdom Metazoa; phylum Chordata; class Aves; order Passeriformes; genus Rhagologus; species Rhagologus leucostigma. Next base: position 10,696 of record VZTD01005743.1, read on the forward strand.
GTGTTTGCCTGTTCATAACTGCCTGATGCTGCTTTGAGATTCTCTAAGGTGCCAGAGAAAGCTGTGTGAGGCTGGCAGACACAGGAGCTACAGATCCTTTTCTGAAGCACTAGTGGGTCAGGTTGTCAAAACAGTCTTTAGATTAATTTTGGAAAAAGTTACAGACTAGATTGAATATGCCACTGACGGAGATGTGTACGTATACTCGCTCCTGATGTATATTGCTTAAATAGACTTGGGAGGAGGCAGAGCTGTGATTTTTTTCCTTTCTCTACCACCATCTCATCATCTGGCAAAGAACCTGATACCCCAAATTCTGAATCTTCATTCCCTTTCTCCTTTGGGAGGGGGTCCTCTTCTTCCCCAGCCCAGGTATCCAAGCCGTTTTCTTACCACTAAGTAATCCTATACACAAGGGGGATTTTGGCATTAGCCTGTTTACTTTTTTCTTACTCAGCCCTACACTGGAAGGGTTAGTGTGAAAATGAACTGCAAGTGCAAAGTGACAAAATGAGTCTCTGGCTTACAGTTTCAGGCTGTAGCTCAGGCTCAGCACACACAATGCAGTCCCTTGGGTTTGTTTTTGTTTTCTTTCTCCTTTTTTTTTTTTACTCATTTACAGACAGCACAAGAATTTTAAGAATATGTAGAATGTCAAGATTGGCACCTCTAATCCGTCTCAGACAAGGGAAATGGTTTTTCTGCAGCTCCCCATCCTCTTCTACCTGGATTAGCCATGGACAAACAAAAGCAGTGGATTTTCACCAAGGTTGGGTGCCTAAAACAGGGCTGGGTGACATACAAGACAGGCCAGGTGAGTTTAATGTTTTGTCTACTGATGCCTTGCCAGCAATACCACTGTATCTTCAAAGACATCGTGTCACTCAGCCAACTCTCAGAGGGCTCAGTGCTCTAAAGATCTGTAAGTAGTTTTAAGTTAAAATAAGTTCATTTTGACAACAACTATGTGTTTCACAACAGCCTCAAACTCCCCTCTCCTCTGTCAGAGTATGTGAGAATTTCGGATCCGCATACCCCTTTTAAAGGAAGTGCCCAACCCAAACTGGACCCGTAGAAGCCTTGCTGTGTCCAAGTTCTTGTCACTTTTCATCTCAGAAGTTCATAGTAGTTGGGAACCATTTTTCCCTACTGCATCTTGTGCTTAGCTGGGACAACATCAGCTGATACAGCAGCAAAACCCACTTGATGGCCACTGGGACCAACAGGACTCAGCCACAAGTTTCCATGCATTGCATGGAGCTTTCCACCTCTTGTGTTCTCATATAAATAAAATGGGACATTATGGTATTCCCAAATATTTTTATTAGCAGGTGTCTTCATTGCAGGTATTCAGCAGCTTCTTCACAGAGTGTACAGAGGACAAGGGCTTGATCCAGCAAGGGATATATATGTGCCTTCATTTCCCAGGGCTCAGAGTGGCTGCACTGCCTGCGAGGAATAACCATTAAAGCTGTTATGGAGTAATTAAACTGTCTCATATCTGAGAGACATGCCAGCTCATCGGCAGGTCTGCAAGTTAGTGCCAAAACACAAAAGCATTTTTCCTGCCAGTTATATACTCTGGGTGAATTCAGAAACAGAGAACATTGCTGCTAAATTGTTTTGAGGAGCTCAGAAATTACTGTGGAAGCACCAGATTAGCCGAGTGCTTGCTGTACCTCTCATACCAGGACAGCTGTGCACAGCCTCCCGGTGACAGAAAAGCTCCCAGCTTGGTTACTATAAATCAACATCCCAGAAGTACTGCTACACCAAGACACCACAGAACTGAAAATGGCAGGACACTTCAGAAACTAATTTTAGTTTATACAGCATTTTAAACCTTTTCTTCTTTTTTTTCGAATAACTCAATAACAAGTTTCAGTGGTTCAATTCTTTTTGTGTACATCAACCAGTTTTAGGACAATTACAAAATTAGGCAGCCGCATCTCAATTGGATATATGGTACTTTTACCTTGACTACCATGACCGAAAAAGAATTAGATTTTTAAAGAGATCTTTAATAAGAGCCACATTTTACCAATGGAAAACAACACTAAAATGTCAAATCAGTTGCCAAGTAAAATATTTTTTCATTAGAATAGAGAGACAGAAAAAGAGAAAGCATCTTTTAGGTACAGGATTAAACACACAGAAAAGCTGAATGTGTATACATATTTGTGTGCATATTTGTATAAGTTAAAGGCTTTAAAAAGAACAATTATTTTAAAGCAAAATCAAACTAAAAACTGCACAAAAAAATGTAATTTCTCCATTTTTAACTAATATTCTTCATTATGTTCCTATTAAAAAGTCACTGATAAGCACGTTAACAAGTAATTAATATGGTCCACTGCCTGTAATGTGAATGAAAAATCAGTGTTTTTTCCTTATTCCTCAAAGACTTTATATGAAGATGACGAATCAGTGTCTGACATTAAGCTTTTGTCATTTAACTGCCTGTATGTGACATATTATGATAAAAAGTAGAACTAAACTGCAGTTGTCCAGCTGCATTAACACAGGAAATTTTTGGATGTGCTATTTTCGCTCTCTAATTGTCATAACTGACCAGTAGCCAGAGTTGTCCAGGTTGTTAGGCACTAGTCCCCTGGAAGTCCTGGAGTTTAGGAACCTACATCAGTAAAATATGGCAACGACAGAGAGGGCACCCAAACATACCTTTTGAAACCTGGAACGAATTGATTTCTAAGATTTCTCCACACAATGTCTTCCAAATGCAGAGAACATCTGCACTGACAGCGTGTCAGGGTCTGTACTCAGCAACCTGCCTGTGCACTGGGTCAGTCCCTTTGCAATAACATCTAGGAAAGTTCTGGGAAGATGCAAGACTCTCCTCTGTCATACCAGTCTCCAAATAAGCCTCACAAGCTGCCTTCTCTCTGGGCGTGAGAATGATTCCTGATGAATGCAGACCAAGTCTGTCTTTGCACTTGGACACATAAAACTGTCCTTGTTCAAGCCGCAGTCACTTAGGTCAGCTTATTTGCACCAAACCAGGGTCAGTGCTTACAGATAAGTGAAGCACTGAAGATGCTATTGAAAAGGCTGAAGGGCTTAGGAACTTGCGGTTAAACCCCTGAGCTGTCACAGAAGATGTTTGGTTTCACTTCTTATCATAGACTGAGTTGTTTGATATTGGATGAGTGACTTTTTTTTGCTGTGCATCTACCTATAAATCAGTATCATCCATGGTCTTCAACCCAATCACGTTTAGACACGATCTTTGCAGAGGCAGGAACAACTCTGTGCTGAGTATTTGAATGCACACTTGACTTTTTCCAAATGGAAGAGGCAGACTCAGTAGGCGGGACTGCGAAATGATCCGAGACACCTCACACAGCAGTGGAAACCATCTATCCTCACTTAACTCACTCAAACCTACGTCTCCCCTATTCTTTAGGCCGTGCTGTGTATAAGAAGTAAATTGGGGATAATAGCAACCAGTAAGGTTTAAGCTTCCCTGACAGAAGTCAATGGCAGTTTGTGAAACAACTTTCCACGGTGCCACCTCTTGCAGTTCATCCCCTAGAGTGTGCATTTGACACATATTTGTTTTGAGTGGTTTTAAGTCATAAAGATGTATGAATACCAGCCATCCACTTAATCTTGCCTGTCAGAGATGGGTTACCAGGCGGGAGGGATCTTGGACTCTGACCTGCTAGGGCTGGCCACATTTGTGACTTAATTGAACAGACCTGACACATGCAACAACCTCTGTAAGTCACATGGCAGAGTGCATTTAGTCAAAACAGAAAAAAAAAAACGAACCAGGAAGAGAGAAAATTTATCCAGTGGTTATGTTTAAGGGAGCAAGGAGCAAAGGAAAGAGACAAAGGACAGGAAAGGGGCAAGTGAAAAGCCATTGCTTCCTTCAGGATGCGTAGTAATGTTTGCTGTGGAGGCAGGAACCAAATTCTTCTTTTTATAATCAGCATAATCCACCAGAAATAATATATAATTCCTTGTAACTGAACGGCTGTCTCACAGATGGATGGTATAATGTGTCCCTTGCTTCCCTCGCTTCCCTCCCTTCCTTTCTTTCCCTCACTGGAAGTTCCTGTAATTGTCACTTTGTAATGTATATTCCAGCACATGGACATGCAGAATGAAGGCTACATGCTCATTTTGCACTATAAATGATGTGTACTGCCTTGTGTCACAAACAGTAAATCCTTTATACCGAAAGTCTGTTCATTTTCACACCATTCACTTGTTCAGTAACAGTTGTCCAGATTTTTTAATTCAGCTCCTTCCACTAATCCAGCAACTGCTGGTCTTAGACAGGTGCAGGGATCAAACAGGCTCAATAAACTGAAACATCTGGCCTGGAAATGATAATAGGCCCTTTTACTCTCCAAAGCAGAGAAGGAATGCAAATGTTAAATCATGCAATTAGCCCTTTTAATATTATTTTTAAAAAAATTGAAACAATAGTGTTTTCTGTTCAGGGTTTCATTGATTGCATAGGTCCTGCTCTCCTCTCTGGTGCAGGAGATGCCAGGCCAAAGGGGTCAAAACATCATCTACTACTAATAAATTTTTACAAAACCCAAACAAACCAGACGTGCCTCCCCTCATTCACAATCAGTCATGTCAAGAGGCCCATTCATGCAGCAAGACAAAAACTAATTCTGTGGAAAAGTTTGAGAAGACCTATGCCACAGAGAATGGAAAAATCCCTGTACAAGCCCAGTTTTGTGAAGCTCAGTGATCTCCAGAATACGAATGCTGGTAAAAGAACAGAATTAGTTGCAGACAATCACACCATTATCTGGATGACAGTGGGAGACAGTTGTCCTCACACTCTTTCCGGTGCAGAGACTGTTATCAGAGCTAGACAAACCCTTTCAAACTCTGAAAATGCCACAAGAGTGTTTCTGTTCAAGGTTGTCCAATTTTGGAGCAGCTCTTACCACAGGTGTGCCTGGGTTTGGTTAGGCTGAGCCCCTGGTGGGAAGGCTCATCGTGGTGTCTTCCAGGCATTGTTCCCAACTATCCCTGGCTTGTACCCGGCTGCCTCAGTGCCCTGCAGACCAGAATCAAGACCTTCTGCAGGAAAGAAGAGTTGTCAGAAACTTTTATGGTTATGGGTAAGGGGATATTGTCTTCTGGCAGACCGTGTATGTGACTAAGTCTTAGGGACAGGTATGTTTCTTTTCCTGTATTAGAAAATAAGTTTCCATTTCTTGTTCAAAAAGTTCTCTGTCTTCTTGATGAAAATGCTTCGGCTTTACTAAATAAAATTCTTTTTTAAAAGGTTTCAAACAGGCCTCACCTTGCCTACTGGCACTCATTAAATCTCATGTGAAGAGTTGGTATTCCAATCCAGCATCATTGCCAAAGTACAGCCTTGGTAACTTTGCGCTGACCAAATTTTCCTTTACACTTGGAGCTTAACATGGCATGCTCTCTTGAGTAAACAGGAATGTTCGTCTTGGGCCAGAGAAACTTGGAAGCCAGTTCTGGGTCCCCCTCCAACCTTTGCCTGAAGTTTCCTGTGAGGTCTGAATGCTGGACTTTCAGAAGCGCTGTGAGCCTGGGTACAAATTGTTTGGCACATTTGGGCCCAAGATTCCAAAGGTATGTTCAGTTCTTCTTACACACAATCTAGCCTTATAAACCCTGTTTGTGAATAGACTTCTCTTGAAAATACTGTCTTTGGGCTCTCATAATTTCTGCTTTCAGGAAAGCTGGACTTGTAATAGAAACAGAGCGTATCGGCTCTAGCTTGCTTACAATGCTGATCTCTTCTATAAGGCAACTATATATAGAAGACCGATGTAATGAAAATAAGCCAAATGTTCCTCCTCATTTATGCAGGAAGAGATGTTGCAGTGTTCCTGCACTCCTGGCTGTGGAGGTGCTGCCATAGGGCCAGAAGCTGAATGCATTTCACAGTCCAGGCCATGGTCTGCATTTCACTGCATGACTTTGCTCAAAGGTCATGAGCCTTCAGCTAAAAATGCCCTACATCACTGTAATGAGGATAAGCATATAGGTTTCCCTCAGCCACTGTATGTTGACAGTCTCTGGCAGCTGTAGCAGATCTGTGTTCTCATCCTGGAGTTGATAAAAGGGACTCATGAGCCAGGCAATGGAGGAGGAACTCAGGGAGGAACTCAGGGAAACTGCTTAGTTTTCCTGAATTCTTGCACAGGTTTTCCTTAAGGGCACAAGGCTATGACAACAGAGATCTCTAAACACATGCTAAATGATTGTTCACCTGTGTTAATGGCACCTGTGTGAGGTAAATGAGAGACAGAAACTAAAGAACTCAGAGTTGAGTGAGTACCAGCCTTGATAAGCAGTGTCCCTAGGTCAGGGTCAGGCCTGAAGTAGACACAGCAAGAGACTTCAGCTCAGACCAGGGCTCCCAAATGCTGAGTTCTCCTTTCGTGATAGATCCTGGACAGTGAGGTTCACTGGGGAGAGAGAGGTGCCGTGCGAGTGTCTCCATGTGCTCCCAAAGGCATCATCCTCACCTTGCTGCAGTGGATGTGTCAGACCCAGAAGCAGCTACTGCATTCTGCAGCTGAGAGAGTTTGGGTTAAACCCTAAAGGACAAGATTGCAACAGGCATCTCTCCCACCAGACCAACAGGAGAAGATGGTAGACAGATATCAACCAGCTTTGTGCTGTACTCCCTCCTTTAGGAATCAGAGGACCAGAAGCTTCTGACCTTAGAAATTAAGCTGGACAGAGATATTTCTTCGCACAGGGCGGATGGTACATCCCTGTGTTATCTTCGCTATTCCTGGAAGCCAAAAATATCCTCATGATTTTTGAAGCAATGGTGCAAGTAAGAGAAAAATTCTGTATTGGTACACATACAGCTGATCTCTCAAAATACTTTAACTATATAATTGGTGGTTAGAATTTTAAAAGTTTCTCAAATTGTGTTCACAATTACATTATAATGATTTGTTTTGGAAACACAGATGAAGAAGTCAGAATTGTTTATATCTTTAATTTTTTGATTTTGAGATGTTTCAGCTTCCTGTAAGTAAGCCAAGAATTTTTAACTTGAGACAAGTCTACCAATTCATTTACTTTTACTGCTATGGGGCAATAAAATTCCTCAACACATTCTTTGTTGGTCTCCAGGATCAATCTGCAAGTCATATGCCTACTTCAAATAGGTTAAGTGTTCAAACCAACAGCCTATGGACAAATTTAAATTCCCTGTGAAGGAAGTTTATGCCTCAGGGATGTTAGCACTGGAGATAATGTCAAAGTACAGTAGAACAGTATAGCCTGCGCAAAAGCCAGGGAAAAAAAAAATTACTTTTCAGTCATAGGTGAGAACGCAGATGCTCAGCTTCTCTAATCTGGTTAATGGAAGTTGCAAGGTCAAGAAAATTTATCAAAGCTGTAGCAAAGTGTGTTCAAGCATCCTGAAGGAGGAAAGAGAGAAGTAGTCTCTAGAAAAACATCTTTTCCTGCCAGAAAACAGAGACCAGGCCTAGTGGCCATGGCTCCTAGTGGCATGTACCAGCACTTGCACATAATTCTGTCATTCGCCACATGAACACAGCCTATGCACTGAGGATTTACTTGATTTCACTTGACTCGTGTGGATGCAAAAAAACCACTCACCAAAAATAGCAAGATCAAGGTCATATTTATTACTGACTACTAAGTTTAGATGTAAAACGAAACCGAGCCAGAGACGTTTTTTGTTAGTATACCAAAAAGTGGCTAAATTTGAGTGTATTTCATGAATTCAGTATTCTTTTTGACACGTCAGATCCTCTGGTTTTTTGAGCTCTACCACTATGCCCTTACAAGTCTTCAGTTCACATGCTCACTTCTAGTACACTAAATCCATCCTATATGTCTGTTATAAATAGGGTACTGCACATACAGCAAATGCAGCCCCCGCTACACACCCTTGCATGATCTCTTCAAATAGCACGCATATTCTCACGCTATATTTAGTGCTACATCCACGGTAACATATCACCACATCATTATATACAAAATGTCTTCATAAAAACAAACATTGGAGCAGAGAAATGGGTCTCCTCAGCCTGCACTGAAGTCTGCCAAGCCACAAAGTCCTACCAAAACTTTCATTTTACTTAGTTTAATTCTGATTATGTAAATTTTTAAAGCTTTTCCTAGTTTGTGAAACTCCCAAATGAATTTAAATGACAACAATTCCTTGCTGATATTACTCCAGATAATGCTCCTACATTTGAATCTAGCAACATGAATGAACTGCTCAGATAATTTTTATCAATGCATATTGCCTTCTGGTTTGAATTTTGGACTATATGGATCAACATACTGGCAACTTGCTCACCCAGTAAACATGGAGCAGTCAATAAAAATGGAGCAGTAACTTCCTTCCAACCCCCAAGTCAGAAATCTGGACCAGGATGCTGCTCTTAAATATTGCATCAACATAAATTAAGTATTGAAAAATATATGAGCATGAGAAGAGGTACAGCAATACAATGCTGGCTGACGCACACCAGAAATTTGCCATCTTTCTTTTTTTTTTTCCTGTTGTAGGTATCACAGAATAAAGGAATCTTAAGAAGGGGTGTCAGGGAAGATAATAGCAGGGGTATGTAGAAGCTTCCCCAGCATGGATAACTGTATGGTCAAGAGCATCTTGAAACTGAGCATGTGATGGCAGAAGTGCACAAATGGAGAAGGAAGTTAATACTTTGAGAGTGACTAAGATCTGCTGAGGCAGGATAAAAAAGTCCAGGAAAGTCTCTGAGTTTGAGGCACTTAATGCAGCAGAAAACATGGGGAATTGGTAGAGGCTGCATAGGGAGTTGTCCAGGGAGCTTGACACGATAAGAAATGGTCATTACAGCAACACCGATGAGACAGGATGGTGTTTCTTCAGCCTTCCTGGTTCTGGCCAGGATGGGGTTCATTTTTAGCAGGAGCCAGGAGGGGGCATGGCCAGGACACAGAGGTTACTCTATACCACCTCATGTCATTTTGAGGGGATTGCAGAAGAGTCGCATAGCGTGGTAGAGGGAGCAGTCGGCTGTTGTTGGGTGTCTTCCTTTTCCTCATTCCTGAGGGACGTGGGCAGTCAAGTGTTGTGAATCACTCACTTTTTTTCCTTATACACTCTGTCATTAGTATTGATGCTGTTACTGCTCATTTTCTTTTTATTTGCTGTTTCCAGTAAATCTTATCTCGATCTGTAATCTTTACCTTTTGCGCCTTCAATTTTCCTGTACAGTCTACTGCAGCGGGAGGGGGGAATGAGTGAGCAGTGCATGGTTTGGAGGGGTTCAGTGGGAACACTAAACTGGGGAATACCATTCCTACACCACGACACCAGGTAAGATAATTTTGCAGTAACAGAAGTTGCATTGTGAACAGGAAAGGGTACATTTTTGATGAATCATACAGCAAAATGCCATCAGCTAAGGTACCCCTCTGTAGCACCTTAACCCAGCTGAAGTCCTGATGCTCTCTCCCCACAGACTGACACTATAGTCCATGAAACCTCACAGTGAGGCTTTTCAGGGGACCAACACAGCTGAAAACCAAATCTTCCAAAAACATAATTTTTATCTTAAAGCACCATGACTCACTGAAGTGCCTGACACATTGCACCAAACACAAATAGAGTAAGAGAGGGAGAAAGAACGTGGGACTGGCCTCAGGGTGGCCACAGCAGCTACCAGGAGACTCAGGGTACATCGTCTTGCATTCACTCCTCTGCCGAAAGCTGGGAGAAGTGGAAGGCTGAGAATGGTACTGACCACAGGACAATATGTTGGCACAGTGTTAGAAAAAGCTATAGAAAGTAAAAGAGTCATTTTTAGCTAGATAAATCCTGAAACAGTGACTAAAGAACTATTAAGTGTTGTAAGAGAGACAAGACAAGATTTGAATGAACCTCAGCAGGAGACAGGTTAGGAATTAAAAGGCAGATCTGTATGTTATTGTTTAAGATGCCACAACAGTGAAAGCAACACTTAGAAAGATGAATTTCTTAGCTCCTACCTGCAGTCCCTTGTCTTTACAGCCATAATATTACCTTACTTCTTTATAGCCATAATATTACCTTACTATTACTTAAAACATTAGTAATGTTTTCTTTAAAGCCTATTATGGAGAATGAGTTGAAAGTCCCAAATTTCCTGTTATTATTGCTGTCATTTCTTCTCTTTGTTTCTTGCAAGAAGCTTGTTTTTAAAAATGTTTTCAGCTGCTCCAAAACAGCTTAAACTGGGCTTAGACTCATTCCTTCTGGTAGTTAATTCCACTCAGAGATTTCATCCCGTTATGCTTTTTCCTTAGCTACAAGGAGTTTTATTAGGCACCATTAGCTTTGTTGGCTTAAAAGAAACTGCTCCAGCTGAGACGGTTTCTGAAAAACTCAAAAGATTTTTCATGAAGGCTGGGATCAGAGCTTTAAATTTGCCTCAGAAACAAGGAAGCAAGTAGTTCTGTGGAACATACACACACTGTGGTCTCACTAAGAAGCCCAGCTGCTGGCTGCTATGCAGATCATTACTTTGAAAAAATTTCGAGTCACTGTCAAAGTAACCCCCCCCAAACCTAAAAGTATGTAAAGAAGAAGTTAGATAATAAGGGCAGGAAGAAGTGTAGTGAGCAAACACAAGGGATGCTGCCTCATATAGTCCAAGATTAAAGCATGATAAATAACTCATATAAGCTAGTTTAAATTAAGATAATTGCAACTGCATGGGCTTCAAGATGTTATTTTCCCATCATGACTGAAGAAGTTTTCACAATGCTAAATTAAAAGCAAGCAAAGAAAACAAAGGATTTGTAAGTAAAATAGTGGAATTCTATCAACCTTTTGTCTTAGAAGAAACATCCACCCCAAACCTCTGACAGAGACATGTGCTGCCCTGCCAAAGCACTTCTCAGCCAACTACCCACAACATAACCCACGTGCTCAGAGCTGGGCACCACACTTCTGCAGAGGACGGCAGGGCAGCCCAGATAAAACCAGTATCAACCTACTCTGAGGTAGAAATCTTCTCTCACATCACTCTTCTGACCTAGAGCTGGCAGCTGCATCACTGACTTCAGCCCAGGAGGTGACCTCAGCCAAGTGGGTCTGGAACAGAAAGCCGGTCTAGTGCAGCTGAAGAAGACAATAGAGGGAAGCTCAACTGTTGGCCCCTGTATCAGTCTATATGTAGCCCAAATCACACTGTCTGAGGTCTTATTTCAGCTTTCTGTAGACCAGCTGCACTAGCCTTAAGACCAGCCCTGATAATTAGTTGCCATGTTCACTGCTGAGCACGTCTTGTGAAAAATCTGTCCTCTGCTTCAGGTCAAATTCAGCACATTCGGTAAGGATGTAATTAGCTCTCACTGGTATCCTTCTTTGCAGGAAGAAGCTTGGGATGCATGTGGTTTGCATACAATTTGGAAAGGGATGTGATTTAAATAAAAAATAAAAAATCATGTCTATTAGGAGAAGTGCTGTAAGAATACTGAGATTTTTCACACCATTTTTTCAGGTATATCTGAGTGTATTTTACAGACAAGATTCTTCTGAACTATATCAGCTTCTTCCATAAATGTATATTGTCAGACATCTGTACCCTGGTTCGTAGGCTACCCTTGATCTGAAAAAGCAGTCCGATTCAAAACACATTTTCAGAACATGGAAGCAGACTTGTTTATCAAAAACTGTCCTTCAAACCGTCACTCAGTCTATTTTTAGGACAAGAAAAATGCACTATAACTAACTCATTCATACTGTGGAATAAATTCTGAGATTGTTTCTTGTGCCCTCTGGAAAGTCTTCTTATGTATATGCCTGGAAATTAAAAGTAAAAGCTGAGCAGATTTCAGTAGCTGAAACCACGTTAAGAAGCTGGTCCATTCCCTTTAATATCTGTAATCAATTTCTCAGAACAAAATGTAGTATGGGCATCACAGTCGTAAACTTGTACTCAAATCTCAGTCTTTAAATACTGGACTATCTGGCCACTAGCTCTCATGTATTTCAAGGGCATAATGTGACTTCTTTCCACTTCAGGGTCCCAGTGGACTGGATTATGAACCAGCTGTGCCTGGCAAGCAAGGACTCGGGCAAAACAAGTGGCCTCAGCATCACCCCTCAGCTGTGGAAAGCACACGTAAGAGCATGTGCAGAGAGGTGCTTCCCAAAGTCTCATGTTCAGCTGCAGCAATTCCTCACTGCCTCTCTCGTGTGTGTGCGCGTGAACCTTATTCCCGGATAGCAAAAAGCCTTTGCAGCCTGACAATATTAAATCCCTGAGCTAAGAGCATCTAGATAGAGGTGGTACATGAATCTGGCATGTCCTGGGGATACCCAAGATAGCTACGTGGGGCTATCAGATTAAACACAGGATCAAGGCTGAGAACCTGCCAGTGTAAATGATTCTCAATGCTCTTGTTCAGGCCCCTGAGCATATAGGATGCTGACTCAGAACCTCATCATCAGTAATTGCTGGCAAAAATATTTTCTCTAGTTAAAATTTCAAATTCAGACTACTGTTACACTTGCCTTTTTCTTTTTCTTTTTTTTTTTAACCTGAAGACAGGCTGGATGGGGAAGGAGAAATGCCATACGAAGAGACAGGCTGTAGTATCATCCTGGTGCAGACATCAGAACATCCAGCCGTGAGAAGCAAAGTTTTATCGAACTAAACTTCATCATCTTGTCAGCTAAACATTTTACTCCAAGACTGAATACAAAAGAGGAAAGTTCTGTTTTGCACTTGCTATTACTATTCAGTGTACCAGCATTCTCAATGTAACTAATTATTGGGCTTCTTCGATTTCAGGCCTCCAAATCAACCCCTGGGACCCTTCCTAGGGCTTTTATTGGCATGGTCACATGGGGTTTTGCTTCTTGACCATGATAACAAGCCACAGAGTACAGAGATACGCTTTGTGCTCTATGATTTTGGGACCAAAGTGATGCATGCAGACTGCCTGTTATGAAAGCTGCCAGACGCTGGATGAAGAAAGAAGTAAACATCATACATGAGTTACACATACAGAAATATGCCCTTCAGGTACAACCTGTCTCTCTTGCCACAAGGAACTGTGGTAGGCAGCCCACAGTGCTGGGTAGCAAGGTTTCTCTGCACATGTGGTTGTCTCCTCTTGACTTGAGGCAGACCTCTGGCCATTCTGTTGTCTGTGTTTGGATGTCTGTGGACAGCTACAACAATTTTGGTAAAGTCACTCCTTGTCTCTATCCTTCAGTTGCCCCATCCACATAACTCATGTCAAATATTCTTGAAGCTGCAAATGTAAGGCATGATTAATTAAAGACAGAAAGCATTATAGGTCTTCAGACAGAAAGAGCTCAGGGAGTCCAGCAGGATCATTATTAGTACCACAAATTCAACATCACATATTCAGTGATGAAAGCCTCTCTGAGGAGCATTGCAAACCTATTGCTAGAATTAACACTGCTGCTCAAATTTGATAGTACCCTTTGTAGAGGATTTTCGTTTGTATTCACAGAAAAACATAAATAAGTGCTCAGGCTGGCCAATCTATTTCATCTGTAACTGGCAGCATTCACAGTTACTTTATTGTATGAAATAATGTCTTGGGTTTTCCTCCCTCTATCTTGCTTGTGCCTGACCTTCCATTAAAAGTTGCTTGGAAACTGCTTGGAGAGTAGTCGGTGGTGCCTCTTATTGATATCTTCCTTTTGTGATTTCTTTGCTATTCTATCTTTTTGTATACCTTCCCTGAAGCTTTCTATGCTAGATGAAGATGAAAAGAAACCAGAGAATCAAAGCCTAGTATTTTTCTTTTTAAAAGGAACGGGAAAACCATCCTCCCTGTATACACTGACATGCTAAAGAACAAAGAAATGCTCTTCTAAAAAATGTTGCAGCCAGTCTTTAACACACATGTTATTATCAAGTGGTTTACACATTCTTTTTAACATCTTGGTAATTAGAAACAGGACATATAAAGTATGTTCTGCCCCTAAATACACCTTGCAATTGCTGCTGCATAGAAATGATAGAAAGTGGACACCACTATGACAACCATTTTACCAGAGAGGCTTTGTAAGGGTAGTTAGAGCTGTCTCCTAAAAGAAGGCTGGAGAAGTGGCTCAGAGGATTAGCTGCTGGACACCAGTGAGCATGGTGAATAGTAGAAATTTAAGCAGCAGCCTGACAGAAGGAATTATTCTCTTCTCCTCTGCTTGTGTGAGTGTACACATGGAATTGTCAGGGACCTCCTCAGGGATCGGGAGCAGCGAGGGCTCTCCTAGGGTGACGGGGCACCTGGTAGCCAGAGTTGTTCCACCGCCCCGGCCAGGAGGAGGGCAGCCTGGGAGTGGTTGGGTGCAGTCAGTCTGCAAACAGTCCAGCAAAGGACTAGCAGAACAGTTAAGTGTATGGAACATCCAAGAAAAGAGGAAAAACTGAGGGAGATGTGTTTTTCTGGCCTGGAGAAGACAAAACAGGAAGGGGAATCTAACAGCAGTCTTCTAGCAGTGTATCTACAGGGGGTTGTGGGTATCACAGAGGCAGAGATAGAAGTGAAAGGACAAGAGGCAGCAGTCACAAGCTGTAGCAACAGAACTGGTGGGTGGACTTGAGGAAAATATCTTTTATAATAAGCACTGACTGACATACTTGTCCAGAAAATCTGATGAATCTCCATCCTTGAAAATTTGGCTAGATAAATCTTGGGAAAGATGTCTACATGTGTGTTTAGTGACAAGTCTTGAGAGTCATTTGAGAGGAAGTGATTTTTTTGCATAGCAATATATTTCACTGTGCTTTGCATTAAGTTCCAGCTCTCAGCTTTTGGACACATTCTGGCTCAATACTTCTATACTAGGACACAAAAATGTCTCCACACAGGCCTGAAAATAGTTTTTCAGGTCTAAATAGCTAATTACCTAAATAGTTAATAATCTAAATAACAGGTCCTGGTAGTTTTTCTCCCATAAACATTTTGTCTTTATTCACACTGAATTACATCAAATGTAGGTTGGTGTTAGGGCTTGTGACTGTCATGGGCAAGTAGCATGGTACTGGAAAGAAGACATAGTAAAGCCTGAATCTGACTTTATTAAAATCCATGGCAAAACTCCAGTTTTTTTCTAAACAACATTTCTGACCTTGTTCACAAACTTCCATGTATAACTATTACTGCAAAGGATAACCCCAATGAAAATACTTAGATTTTATACATTAAGAGGAAGTACTTATTCTTGAAGATCTGTTCCAATTTTCTCTATAAAGAGTAGTGATAACATAACTTTGGTTAGTATAGTATTCTTCAAAATCATAGGATTTAAAAAAATTTATTTATCATGTCCATATTTCCTTATTTTCCTCATTTGCAAGGAGAAAGTGCCAAATATGACATATTTGTAAATAATTCTAATTTTTTTCACATTCTTGTACTTCTTGGAACCATAGATACTGCTTTCTTGAATATTTCTGACCAGTATACACATTTTAATACGATTTAGCATTTAGAAAAAAGACAGTAAATTTAACCAGGAAGCAGTCCTTCTGTAAAGGAGTCTGCAAATACCACTTCAATCTATGTGGAACTAAAGTCAGAATTTTTTTTTGCTTTGTTTTCCCAAATTTAACTCATTGAATCCTTTATCTAAGGCTTTTGATTACTGTTCTTTGTTGATCACAGTCTTATCAGCTTGCAAACAAAAGGTTACATCAATTCACAGATGTCAACACGCAGCTCTTATCTGTTTCGATTCAGAAATTCCAGGAAATTATCACATGGAGTTCTCTGCATGCCCTTCCAGAGCACAGTCTTTCAGGCTAATCTGTAAAATAGTGGTTGGGGTCAGATCTACACGTATTCCCAGGAGAGTAATAGCCCAGTCCCTTGACTCTGGGAAAATTGTATTTTATTTTCTAAGTTTCTCTAGTTTTGCTGTCTTCTATTATCCTCAGGTTTCCATATAGCTGTCTGGAGTTACCACATAATTATTTTAATAAATAGGCACAATGATGGCAAAAGTTCTTCTCAAAACCACAGTCTAACTCTGACTCAAGTCTGAAGACAGGTTTTTACTCACAAAGTATTTCAGGGATACTGTTCTGAAAAAACAGAGAAGAATCACAGAATATTCTGAGTTGGAAGGGATCCACAAGGATCATCAAGTCCAACTCATAAGTGGACAGCCCATATGGGGATTGAACCCGTGGCCTTGGCATTACTAGATGCTTTCTTTTTTCTACATATTTGCAGAGTATCTTTTATAATACCTTCAGGTGTTATATTTTGTATATACATCCTTTGCAAAAGCAATATATGAATCCTAGGTCTACTCCTCTGCACACAATTGGCAGTAAGTTTTGATATCAGCTTTTATTTTTAGTGAAAATGAAACAAAGGTCTATTGCAAGCTAAGGGCACTGACTGTTAGGAGACCTTCAAACTTCTAGATTTTTCTTAGTTTGGAAATGAATTTTGTTTTATTTTACTGCCCTATGCACTCTTCTTGAGTACCTTTTAAGTACATCCCACCTGGTTCATGACAGTGGCTATGCCCAGGTCACCACAAAGACTCAGAGACGCCCTGCCCAAGTCCCTGGCAGGACAAATGACTAACATAACATGGAGGAATAGGATCTGTGTTGGTAGAAAGCATTGACCATCTGCCTTCTGGGATAAAGTCTAACAAGAAAACATAAAAAATTTATGCAGCTAGGCAGGTCCTGCTCCACAGGTCATGGGACTTGTGCGCTTCCATGTAGCCACCCTTTCCCAGTGGGAGAATAAGTTCGGTCCTCCAGGCCTTGTTTCCTTGGCTTGTACAGGGTTCTTTGAACTTCAGATTTAGGTATCCCTCCTAATTAACAATCATTTCACGCTGTCTTCAAAAGCCATTGGATTTTGATTAGCCAGCAAATAAAAATGGCTTCATTTTCTCCTCTGGGCACATATTTCTTCTGGCTCCTCGGCAATTAATTGAGTAGGCGAATAATAGTCGGTGCACTTTAACAGTCCACGTAAAGAAGGTAATACCAGCCCGGTCACCAGGAGAACTTCACTGCCATTAAGCACTTAGCAAATCTGATCTTCCGAAGAGAGAGAGAAGCTAGATCAGTGTGCCCTGTTACATGGAGCCCTGATGGCTCCTGTGCAGCTGGAGCATGGAAAACACAGCATTCAGCCTGCCTTTTTTGTGGATACTCACTCCTCCATGGAAATGTCAGTCTGGAAGCTACTATAAGAAGAGAATAGAAAACATGTTCTTGTTTCTCCTTAGACAAATGTGAAAATACTAAGCTTTGGAGAAGTCTAGACTAACTTTACTGAAAATGATGAAGTGGCTCTAGCATAACTTGCAGACAGAAATACGCAAATCAACAAGATATCTTTCCTTTTATTTATTATTACCCCTAAGATGTTGTGCATTTCAACAGCAAGTTTTTTCCAGGGCAGAACAAGGGCAGGAGAAGTCCCCCAAATGTTTTGCTATTCTCAGCACAGTGTTTAGGCAACACATATGTGAGAACAGTGAATGAATATGCCAACCATCTTGTCGCACAAATCAGGCAAAATGCAGCATGTGAAATCAAATAGGTATTAAATTTTCCCTGTGATGAAGACATCAGGAACAGGGAGTACTGGATAGCCTCCAGTTCATCTTGATACATTGTGCCTTATCGAAATACTGCTAGCACAGAAAACTTGCTGTCATGCTTCCCAGTGAGGTGCTGAGTTCGGAGGAACAAGCTGGAGGAAAGAAATCTTTCAGCAAGTGACGTTTTTTGAATTCTCTTGGCCTTGGAGGGTATTAAGGCATTGTATGTATTAAGTGTAAGCAGATCCACCTACATATAATCAAATTGGCATCAAGAGGTGCCAAACTTGTTTCCACAGCACTTAAAGCAGGCCTTCAGCTTTCACAGGGGTGAGAGGTGTTTTTGTCATTAGCTTCAGGCAAGACCTGAATACCAACCTCTCTGAATGCAGCAAAGCGTGTGCAGTGATTCAACAAGCAAAAGTATTTTTAAACACATTCTGGAATCCTTTTTATTGTTTAGTCGTTTTTGTTGGATTGTAATAGAAAACATCTAGAGTTTTCATGGGAGGTCAACGATCAGGAGATGCTTTGTTGTCAGTGACAGTTGTGCATCTCTTCAAATATATTAAAATACTAGAAACAAAGTGCTGTGAAGATTAAGTGTTCATCATCAATAACCACTGGGATACAAGGTTAATTGACACCCACTGGCACATTGTGGGCACAGCCATGAACATCTCCCTTTCACATAGGCTCCCATCTGTACATAGGTGGGCACAGAAATCAGTTCTTGTGTTTTTCCTCTCTTCTGAGCAAGGATACTTACAATATAAACTATTTTTCTGCTCTGTAGCGGTGTAAAACTAGTCAGCAACTGTTACCTTTAAAGCTGTTGGCATTATAAAATTGATCTGGCAATACTGGTGTGCTTTCTACTGCATTTTTCTTCATAAAAACCTGACTATATAATGAAATTAAAAGGTGGCTCTTTAACCTTCTTTTGAAAATTTTAGTTCAGAAGTTTTCCTATGATGAACACAGCCAAGAAAATATGTAAGTCCCTGATTAAACAAACTGTTTACCTCCTAGAGTTACAGTCTAAGTTGAATTCTTGAATACACTGTGGGCTAAATATGGAAATGCTGAAAGCTATTCACAGGAGGAAGCAAAGCCACAATGCTGCTGTTCAACGTCCCAGATCCTACCAAGGCTTTCCTTGGTTCTCAAGCTACCTTATTGTCCCACAGAATTATCCCACAAAAAACAAATCAAGTAACCTAACACTGGTGGGTAGGAAAATAAGTAAAAAATAAAAATTATCCTGATAGGTAGAAACTTTTTGTCAAGCCCTTTCTTGACACACTAACTATAGCTGAAAAGTAGATAAATATACTCAAGTAAGTATCTACCATTTATGTTCATGAAATAAAACCTGCTCATGAGTGTTGCCAGGCTCAGGACCTTGGATCATCAATCCTTTAGGGGAAAGGCAGGCTTCCTTTTGTTTTGTCTTCAACCCTAGCTGCATTACCAACAGCAGAAATTCAAACACAACCACACTCTGCACCCAGTGAAGAACAGCTAGGAAATGTTTCAGCAGACAAACCATGGTTTTGTGCGGTATACTCACCATGATTCCCACAGCTGACATTTTTCTTCTGTGTAATTAATTCAGCATCAAAAGTTCCTCAATACTGAACAGTTCTGTGTTTTCACATGGCACAGCTTTTATTTATGTCCCCATAACACTGGCAGACTGAGAAGCTCAGACTGAGACAGAGGCCTCATACCCAGTCAATTGTGGTTGAAGCTGATGAGAAAAGGAAACAAAGGGAAAGGAAAAAAGGACTCTGGAAGTTTAAATGACTTCTTTAGGGACATGCAGGTGTCTGGAGGCATAAGTGTGTCACAAAGAAAAATTAAATTAGCTGTCACCTGATGTCTTGTTGTGTTCTAATTTGACAAAGCAATACTGCCTTTTGGAGACAAGAGCAATCCTAGAGCGTGAGGATTTTGATGGTTTAAAGGTCCCATTTTTCATTGATTTCAGAACAATGCTGATTCAGACCAAAAGTTCTGCATAAAGGCAAAAAGCACAAGTATTAACTCTTTGAGCCTCATGCTTTATCTCAATTGTGTGATCTCTACCTTCTCTGACAACTACCATAATTTTTTTCCCTGAAAAAATTAATCCAGTGGATGGTTCCTTATTTCCATATTACTGCTAATCTGACAAAGGCAGCTTTAGGTGCTATTAGATCAGTGTAACTAGGACTGCCTTATTTTCCCCAAGGTAATCTCAGGCCAACTTTTGCTGTCATACCCAACACTTTAGTCCAACAAAGGCATGGGGAATTCTTGTTGCTCTTCTGTCACTGGGGTGACCCCTTGCTTTGGTTTAAAATATTTGTTAGTGTCACTCACGTGTGACAAATAGATGATCACCTTGGCAATGTCCTCACTGCCTCAAGATTGAAATTGCCTCAAGATCAGATTGAAAAGGTGCAAGGTAATATTTTTCCAAAGTTTATTAACAGCTTGGTTTTGTGAGTGTTTTCCATTAGGAAAAGACAAGAAAAAAGCAAAACTATGACATGGCAAGATGCACTTATGTCCTGTGCTAAAGAGTTATCGTTACTTATTCTCATTACTAATGGGCTCTTTCCCATTTCTTTTTCCCTAGTATCATCATGCCTCAGCCTCCACTGAGCTCTCCTGCTGCCCTACAAATTCACCTCCCCACCGTGAGGCCATGCTCCAGTGCCCAGCAGGCTGCTCTGTCCCAGTCCCTTGCCTGCCTGCTGGGAGCAGCTGTTGGGCTAGCAGATGCCTCTCAGACCTCTGAAAGCCTCCTCCCAGGCCCCAGCACCCTGGCCAGGGGCCAGGAGCTGCTGTCACCACTAGACCCATAGGAAAGGAGGCACGTTCCCTGCTCGGCGCTGTGCCCGGCTCTGCGCCAGGTGGGGCAACTGGGAAGGGGACGCCACAGAGGCAGGAGTTGGCCCCTCACTCTGCCAGCAGCAGAGCAGCCGTCCCCAGAGACAATTTCGTCTGGATTGTCCTATCTACCTATAAAATGTCACCAGATGCAGCCATGGGATGACAGATGCTTCTAAGGCAGAAGGCCTCAAAGCATGTGTCCCCGTAGTCTTACCACTGCTGTTGCTGCTACCAGCTGAAAAAAGGACATCAAGTCCTCAATGCTGTCAGTTGCCAGCAGGGCTGGGAGAGGAAAAGAACTCGAAGAACACCTGAAAGGAATGCAAGGAACACGCCTACCAAGAGATTTGCCTACTGATAGGATGCATCCACTCCAGTGGATGCTTATGCATTTATTTTGAGATACAGGATGGGAAGCACTAAATGGGACTAGGATCTCATAATTAAAGGGTTCAGTTGGTATTGTAGAAACAGTGATCAGCACCCATCTGCAGCCTTTTACTAATGAATGGGCAAGAGCATCAACCGTACAATACCCAGTTGCTAGAAGAAAAGATGCCCACCAGAAGATTGGAAGAAAGACAAAAAGCAGTCTCTGTTAAAATACAAGTCATGGATCATTTTAAAAAAAATGAGGGTTCTACTTTGCTGCAGTTTAGTCATCCAGCTAAGAATCCTATGCCAACAGGGTAACAGATTTTGCTTGTGCCTTTGAAGGCAGCATCCAGGTGGTTTGAAAAGGATGCCTGACCAGGCTCTGCTCCATTCACTGCTTTTATTGTTTTTTATGCTGGGAGCTGGCATGCCAGGACCTCACTCTGTACCAGGGGTCACATTAGCAGTCATGCCTGGCATCTGCAGTTATGGAGCTGAGAGGCGACTGTGGTGCTGTAATACTGCAGGTGCAGCTCTCCAGCCCTTGAGCACTACAAGGCACAGATTCTGAAACGGGTCCCAACACACATCTGGGGCAGGAGCAGGCAGATTAGAGCAGTGGAGTGTTGCAGCTTGTATGATTTGTCAAACAGTTTCCCTGCAGGTGGATGTAATCTTCATGGAGGGAGTGGTGAGAGAGGTGCAGACTGAGCAGCCAGGTTGGGGGAAAGGAGAACACCTGAGGGCTTTGCTGAATTGAAGCTTTAGGACTCTGTCAGGCTATGGAGAATATGTATGCTGGCTGAGTGTCTACAGTGCACACTGGAAGGAGGAAAACACACGTCTGAACTAGTGCTGTGGTCAGTTATGTGCCAGAGCTGTAACGATGGAGCTGGGAGGTGGCAAAGGATAGTGATAACCGTGCACAGGACTGCCCATTCATTGCAGAGAGCATGCTCCTCACTCCTCACTCCTCATCTTGTCTCTGCCAGCTCACTTTGTCCCGGGCACATGAGGGCAAAGGTGCTGCACAGAACCCAGAGCAGCCGCTTGTTAGCCCCTTGGTTTCTCCACCGTTCCCGTGGGGGAAGGCCACAACCTGGGGGCCATCCCTGGCTCTCACCGGGCACAGCCACATGCCCGCTGGCACCAGGCTGGGCGCTGCCCAAGGCCTGCAGTGTAGCCGGCCCCCCGCTGCTGGGGCTCGCTGCCTGCTGCTCAGCTGTCCCGTGCAGCAGCCCCAGGGCTTGGGTTACAGGACAGTTTCTAACTTTGTGCCTGTCCCAAGGCATCAGGGCAGAGGCACATGATTTTTAATTTATGAGGACACCCATAGAGCTGTCACTTTCAAGGCAGGTGTTGAGAAACTGGCAGGGGGCCTGAGCAAAGAAAAAGACTGACCTCACCCCGAAATAATGGTGGCCAACATGGTCACAGGACTGAGAGCATTGACATAAGCGGGCTTTAAAAATAACTAGGTCATCCTGCTAGACTAGCTCACTGTCTTTTACAAAGAAGCCATGAAGTACCAATTTATAGTAAAAGTAGGAGTGTAAACAGCTATTCAAGGGGTTGGACACGTGTAGCATTTTGAGTCATTATTTTATTTAGCTTTTTTAATTCAACCCAAATCAAGTGCTAAGTCACACCACTAGACATAGCATCAGAATAAGACAAGCTTTCAAGGTCCATGAGCGGCGATAGCACTGGACACTGGGCAGCCGTGGTTGTAGAGTGGTCACTGCTCTGCGTTGTGGCTGCAGCCACCTCACTTCAGATCCAAGTCAAGGCAAAAACTTAAAATGGCTGTTGGACTAGATAATCCTCATAGGCTTCTTCCAGCTGAACTATTCCGGTCTGAAAATGAAGCAAAGGTCACAAACATTTTGTTGCAGAGGAAAGTCGGTAAAGATGTGTTAATAGAACCTGGCCTTAGGAAAAAAGGAGAGGAAATCCAGAGAGGAAATTACTATTTCTCTACCTAATCCAAACTCTGGAAAAAATCTTAAAGCCGACTGTTCTCCATTCAGATCTGAGGTGGGGCTGAGTGCTTTCAGACAAACGGTGGTTTGCAAAACACACTTCACACCTCCTATGATCAGGGCATTTCACTGCAGTTCCTAAGAGGAGAGAAGCAAGATTTGGCTTAGATAGAAACCTCAAATAGTTCCAGTAATTATGAGAGTTTCTAGGCCAATAGTGACTTAGGTTTTGACATCTGCATCCACGATCACCTATTCCCGGATTTCTGGCACCCTTTTAATTCTACACACGGTTGAAGAGCACTTACTGCTGCTCCTGCCCTCTTCAGCTCTGTCTGTCGTTAGAATAAAAGTGTGATTTTCTCATAGAAAACTCTTTTACAATAACTCTTTCATAGCACCTGAACAGTGCAAAGGGAGAGGACAAGAACAGGGACCAGATACTTGCTACTGCAGCTCTGTAAGAATACAGACACCACATGCCCAGGAACACAAAAATTAAATTCATGTACTGGTTAACACTATTGTTTTTGTCAACAGTATGAGTCGACAGCAAACTCTTCTCAGTCTTTGCTTCCTAAAGGAAAACTGACCCTCAGCAAGAGCTTGCAGCACTCTTGTATTCAGCCAAACTGTTTTTCTCAGCCAGGAAAAGAGAAACAAATAATTACAACATGGAAAACACTTGCTTTTGCTTTGACCAAGCATGCCTCTGAGTCAGCTGTTGATGGTTTGTCACATGGTGACCGTTCCTCATCTGGGTAACTAGTGAACTATCATAAAAAGTCCATTATCGTTGGCATAAGGTTGTTTGTCAAGCTTGTAAGGCTAATTTCTAAATCAAGACATGGTGTTACCAGAGGTCAATACATTGCTATTTCACGCTTGATTATTTCCCTGTTCCTTCTAAAAAGTAATTGTTAATTTTCAATTTTTCAACTAAGTCTTAAAGCTATCAAAAATATCTTGTTCTAGTAAGACACCTATTCTGCTGTTTCACTCATTCAGCTCTAGCGTTCTCAGCTCATCACTCCAGGAAAGGGCAGCACTGTGTCCCCTGTACCATGTTAAATTTAAATCTAATTTTTCGGTTGCAACTTGCATCACAAGCATAACTCCTGTCTTTTCAGTTGTGGAAGACTTCAGTAGCTCAGCCCTGAAAGCATTGAAGTGAAGAGCAAAAATATTTAAAATGAACCAGGGGAATAACAACTAGTATGTATTTTGATGCCTTTTTTTTCTTTCTTTCTTTTTCTTTTCTGGCACCCACTTTATAAGACAGATGAAAAACAGACACTAAGGAGTTTGCAGCATTTCATGACAAATTGTAATTGACAGGCCAATTAAAGGAGAAATACCCTCAACAAAACAGATTCTGTGAGCTCAAACATCTTATTAAAGTGACAGGCCACCTAATTATCTTCAAATGGAATTAGGAGCTTGTTCCCTGTTTCTTTTCCAGTAATATGGCCATCCCAATTATCCATATCCTGTTTCATTCATTTTGACTGTAAACACCTTTCCAATATAATAGATCCTTTCTTAATCAGTGTACTGTGGATGAGATTTGACGAAGCCATGGTGCTGTTGTTCTAAGTTGGGGCAACCCTCTTTGGTGTCTTCTCTGCTGCAGCACAGCTGAGAATGATGTTGTCCATCCAAATGATTATAATTTCTGTGCAAGTAATTGGGGAAAAATGACCCTATAAAAATGGCATTCTTAGGAATGTCAAAGAGCTATTATAAGCTGCCACAAATCAACAGTAGAGTCTACAAGGTGAAGACAACATAAACCCTGAGATAGCTGTAATTTGCCAATTTAGCCCTATCAGCAGATACTTTGCATAGTATCTGTCCCAGAAAGATATATTTTTTCAAATGATCTTTTAGTTGCTTGATCTGCATGTGTTACATTCAGAGAGAGGAAACTAAGCTGGGCTTTGATAGCTCAGCTGAAATAACCCCTGGTAGGAGTTCTTGACCCTGCAGCAAGAAACAATTAAATAAGACATACAGAGTATGTTAGTCTTGGCTCTTCAAGTTACTGACACATTTGGTGGTGATGACAGTCTAGGCACAGGAAGATCAAATCTTGTACTTAATACCTACTAGTCCAAGGCTCCATGAGAATCTTTCACCAAGCATAAATGACTTCTCTAGAAAATATCCATCTGACTGGTAATTATACCATACTGGTCTGGTATTAACCTTCCAAATATTGGATAAAAACAATATTAATGCTTTTTAAATTCCAGTACTTGGCTTACATCTGGCTGTGTAGTTTTCCCAAGTATGTGCACCTAACAGGTTCTATATTCTTAATTAAAGTAGAAGGACAAGTATCCTTGAACCTCTCTAGACTTGTGTTGCTAGATTCCTTAGCAAAAGGCGGAACTAACTATTTAGAATTTTGTGAGTAGGGGAAATTTTTCAAAAACATATTACTGAAAATGTACAAGGGAGGGGTCAGTTAAGTAGTTCTCACAATATTGATCCATAGCCAGGAAGAGTGGGGGAGACTGGGGACTCAGAGCCTCTCCAAACACAGCTCCATAATTTACCTGTTAAGTCTTTAAGTAGAGAAGGGCTGAATTTGGTGCTTCCAGTACTCAGTGAGCCCTTCTTTACCTCATGTCCAGGGAGAAGGGTGGCAGGGATGTGAAATTTGGTTTGGATTGCTTTCTTAAAATGGCCCAAAATGAGTTCTGGGCAAATTCACTAAAAAACCATACAAATAATAGCTAATTTTTGCTAAACCTGATCACAGTTATGAGTCAACAATAAACCATCCAGGCAGGGGAAGGCATTGCATATTGGAGTTTCGCGCCACACTACTTAAATAAACTCCAAACAATAGCCAGAGTTGCTGGGAAGCCACTTGAAGCTTCATAGTTATTCTCATTATGTTACAGGACAGGTAGGTTACATGTTTGAAGGTAACTTACCAGCAGACATCTTGATTAGCTATTTCCAGGCTGACATCACCCACACAGTTCACTTCTTGATAATTAATTCTATGCAGCACATGTATTGTTGCAGTCACAGAAAAGCTGTTGTTATGATCCTGACATACTTGTTAAGATTATACCAAATTTTGCATGAAAGGAGGGATTCCATCTCTTTCTATTTTTATTAATAATATGCATTTACTACTCAAAGGGCAAGAGCTTTAATTTTGGAAGGGCATAGTATTTCCAAGCAAATATGATCATAGAAGTAAGATGTTGTTTGCTGGAAACACTAATATAATTCCAAGACTACGTCAGGCAGAAGAGCTTCTGAATTATTTTACATCTGCCATTTGCTAATTATATGCTGACAATGTTTATATACTGTGGGTACATTGATTACACTGTTGTACAAAAGTGAAAACATACGGTAGTCCATGCTTAGTTTTCCTTCCATGTCTAACTGACTGGCAACATCAGTGAGGAGATGAGAAGAGTGCTACTGATTTAAAGGAAATTTCCCTACTTGTTCTTAAACATCTTTCCTTGCTATGAAAGCAGTCAATGAAATAGTAATACTGGGTTAAAAGCCAGCACAGGCTGCAAGTGTTCTGCTTGGAACCACAGCTCCAGCTTCCCTAGTAATGCTCCCGGTTTGCGTTTGAAACTTCCCAGTATATCCAGTTCCCCGGTTGCTCATGTAGTCACTGAAGCAACTTAGTCACTAAATAAGAATTTTGTGGAAGTGCTTTCCATTATGAAAATTCATTTGCTGGTCTATCATATTTTTTACCTACTCTTTCTTTTTTTCCACTTATCATTGTAGTCAAGGATATTTTCAGCTCAGGTTATTACAAGGAGAAGGAAACAACATAAATACCAAAGGTGCTATTCACCAAACTGGGTCCAGAATGTTTCTCACTACTGTGACAGACATCTGCCAGCCAGTTGGGTGGCCAGGAAAATAATACGTCTGATCCATGCAAATCGGATGGCCTGGAATGCCTCATTACTCACAGGTGAGTGTGGGATTCACTAAATCCTCGTGGCATCCCAGGAAACTGCTTTTTTCCGTAGTCTTCACTCATAAAAGTTTGCAGTTATTCATGGCTGCATCAATGGACTATCTTTTTTTCCCCCATTCCTTCTCCTTTTTCTCCAGCACTCTGAAGTAAAAAGATTTTCTTTTTGCCAGCCTGGTGCACTCCTTTCTCCTGTCTGCCTTCTGAGGCTACTTTGTCCCCTTCAGTACATTCAGGATCCTCTGTGTCTGGAGCCAGACACCTGAATTAGGCTGGCAGTGTTGCAGTGGGTGTTCATACCGAGCTTGACAAAAAGTTACACCGGTACTAACAAAGTAATAAATTTTACTTCCAATTATTAGAGGTGGCTGATTACACCAATCTCAAAATTTGAATTTTGACCAGGAAGAACACACAGAAAGGTTTCTACCTAATTTCCCCAATACATAAACTGTTCAGATGCTCCTAGTTCAGATGCTCACAGATGTTCAGATGTTCAAAGTGTTCGTAATAGTGTTCAATGTCCAATACAGAATTAGTTCAGACGTTCAGAATTAGAAACCCGCTATGCATGCTCATCTGCGGATATTTTCCGTCATTAAAATATCCTCTCTTTCATTAACTGCAATAACCTGTGCTGGCCTTTTACAGAAAGGTTTGTTCAAGGTGGTGTTACTCTTTAACACCTCCTATATCCCTAAGGATTGTGTAAACTGTTACACAAGTTTCTAATGCAACAAACTTCTTTAATTAAAAGTCTTTTCATTGAGGAAACATAAGCAAAAGTTGTTTTGTTTTCTGTGGGAATCAAATCAAGGTTAGAGATCCATTCACTGTACTGGGTAGCAAAAAGCCTCAGAAAGTCAGCAGCCTAAAGGGCTGTTAGGAACACTCTCTTTGGGAAGATTTCTGGGATTTCAAGAAATACCTTTAGAAAGAAATCACTGTGGTATTGCCCTTTCTCATAAACAAGTGAATTGATTTAAAAAAGAAAAAAGAACGATATGTCTCTGGGAAGTAAGGCTTGGGAGGACAAAGTGGAATGGATACCTCTCAGTGGAGATCCTGTAGGCTCACGTTTCACAACCCTGTCTGTTCCCATTAGTTCCGGTTGCTAGATTAGTTCCTATTAAGTGTTCCATTTAACTTCCTATTAAATGTTCCATTTAACTCCCTCTTCTGTACCTTTTACGCCACTCTGCTCCTCAGAGGACAACTTGATCTGAAACAAATATGACTTGCATACAAGATTGTGTTTTGATATAGCCACGTAAAAGGTTTTTTGCATGTTAGAATGAGAAGACCAGTAGTGAAGGTCTCACAAATTAGTACCATCCATACGATAAACACACAAAGATGTTAAAAAAACTTCATCTTGGGAATTAATATGACAGCTTTTTGGAAATAGGAACAGCTATAGATGTGAAATAACATATATGGAAGTACTTACTATTTCTTTAAATTAAAGTGTAAGTGGCTTTTTTATTTGGTGAAATATATTTTAAACATTTAAAATGTTTTGCACCTTTTAAATAAGGGCACAAAGTTGCACATTCCCTGGCTCTGTGCACTACAATCTTCATTATTAAAAACATTTAACTAAGTGTTCAAGTCCCTTTCCTATTCAAGAGCCCTTCCTTAAATGCAGGTGAATATAGCAATACTTTAGCATATGGTTATGTCCTTTTCTCAATTGCCATCCAGCTTTTTAAATTTAAAATACCTGTTCATTTTGGGCAGAGGTAATTAGCTGCCATCACTTTTTGTGACCTAATGAAAAGATAGAGTTCAGTTTGGTTAACACATGAGGTCAAAGCTGCTGAGGGCAGCCAGATTGGCACAGTCTGGTAGGGAATAAACCATCCCAGTCTCAGCATTTCCCTGGAAGTCTTTCACCTGTTAATCCCAGGTGAAAGTGAGGTCAGCCTTGGCAGCAGTAAGCAGTCGTTGCCTCTCTGGGCTGCAGCCCAGCAGGGAAAATGAGTCAGTGGTCTCAGTCCAGGTGGTTATGCATGGCAAAACTCCCCAGCATTAAGTGATATCCTTGATGGCAGAAGTCATATCAGAAAGAGCCGGGACAAAAGTAAACAGGAAAACACATAGGCCAGCACAGGACTCCACTCTCCTCTGAATGGGAGGGAGAGGAGTAAAGGGAAAAGTTTCTGGAGCAAGTCATACAAAGGAGTCAGCATGGTAGGAATCAGTGACAGCATCCAGGCTGTATTTTTTAGATGCACGATGTCCAAGGAAAACCAGAGGCACTTCTCTAGACAAAGTTAAATTTTGCACAAGGAGAGAAACAGAACACAGACATTATATGGAGATTATCTGGAAATATTAAACATTCTCTAACTAATTCTGAGGTACAGTTGCAAAAGAAAAAAAATGGTCCTGTGTTCCTGTGGGACAGATGGGGAGCTAGTGACTTAATAATTTGTCTCTACATCATCTTGAAAATTGTCATCACAAGTTACAGCAAAAGTTCAGGACTACTAACTTTCACCCCCACTGAAGTCTTGTCACCAAATGCATAAGTACTGCGAAGTCTAACTCACAGTCGATTTTTCTTTAATTCACCAAATGGCAAAGATATGGAAGGAAGAAGCAACAGAAAATTTTCTTTCCCCACAACTGAGGGAGAAGGGAAACTGGTTTCTTTTATCAGAAACAAAATGGTTATGGCTGATTGTGCAGGGACAGTCAAAAAATGTAAAACACAAGCTATTAGATAACCCTCCAGCTCCTTTCCTCTAGCTGAAGCACGTGTTCCCATGTCTCATGCACATTCCCAGCCACCAACGACTAATTTCTTTCAGACCTGCCTCCTTTCCCTAAAAATGACAGATGACAGTGGTCTAGCATGGATCTGCCCAGATTCATCCCCCTGCTGTCCCAGCCTCTGCCTGGCTGCCCCTGCAGGAGGCTGGCCGGCATGGTGAGTTAAGCCTAAGATTCTCAGGATTCCCCACAACATAACAGCAATGCTTCAGAGAGTTTCTGCAGCTTGTTATGGGGGATGCCGCACATGGTTACTAGAGGGTATATTTTCATTTAGTCTGAATGCTTGGCACCCTCAGACCGTAAACAGAAGCCTAGGTAGAAATAGATGGAATTATTTACTTACACTTCCAGTGATGAAAATGATTAGTCAATTAACTTTACTAATATACAGTATCTTGCGAGAAGATAAGATGTCAACAGGCAAAGCTAGCCTCCAGGTCATGTCAAAAAGAACAAGCCCTCTGGTATTTACATTGATTTATGGTGAACTATGACAAGTATGTAAATTATGAGAGTCCCTTTTATGTTTACATTTGTGCATTTTTCTTTGGCTATTTCTGATGATAGGCAGATTAGGGCAGCTACTTATAATTTGATATCATTGACAGGAAAGCATTTGGCCTGGAGAGACATCCTGCAGCCCCAGCTTCCTGTACTACAAGATGCTGAGGGCACCGTGTTGGTAAATATGTTTAAAGGGAAAATGCAGCTAAAATTGGCCACAATGACACTACAGGGATGTAATGAAAAAATTAAAATAATAAAAGGTCCAGATGGAAAAGGATTATAACATGGGATAGGTTCAATTAA
Organism: Rhagologus leucostigma; assembly: GCA_013397725.1. Lineage (NCBI taxonomy): Eukaryota > Metazoa > Chordata > Aves > Passeriformes > Rhagologus > Rhagologus leucostigma. Next base: position 41,063 of record VZTD01005743.1, read on the forward strand.
TTATTCAGTTCATTTAAGCAGTCCAGCTGGACAATTATAGACAGCTACCAGTTCCATTACATAACCATGAAGCAATGTGTTCATGAGCTTCTATTTGTGCATCACTGTATCCACCCAGGACATCTAAATCTCTTTTCAGTTCACTTGTACATGAGAGTTACTGGGCTATGGTCCTGCATGCGTTATACATTCCTGGTGTCTCGAGCCATGCAGGTGCTTCAAGCTGCCTCTGACTGAAAGGCTGGCTCAGGAAGTGAACATGGTATGAACATGGATAGCCCTGACCAGAGGTTTACATTCATTTTATGCAAATGCTTCTTCACCCTCTCACTGTGCACTTCCACCATCCTTAGTCTAATCCGCTGCTCTAATTCTACCAAAAGAAATAAAGCGCTAGAGATTACAATCAAGAAACAGGGTTCCCTCACACATGTCTATCTGAGTGAAAATGTTTAAGGAATTAATTTTACAAACACTCCTTGGATCAAAACTCTCTCAAACTCTCAGTTTGACAAAAGTCATGTGAGGAGTTCTGCCACAGGAACTCCGTGAATTCTCCATGTCTTTGATTTCAGTGGGCCATTTTGGTGAAGAGTAAATCCAAATATCATGCTCTCCACAGAGCATGCCTTAGAGGTTTCCTCTGAGCATTCACATTCCATCTGTGATGAGAGTCACTCAAAACAATTCAGATTCTCTAGAATATCAAGAATCCTTTCAGAAACCAAGGTGATTTACTCCAGCTGATGGCCAGCACATAGTCCAGAACATGAGGAGCAACGTGCCTATGCTTGTCCACATGATCATAAAACCAAAACCAGCCTGCATCTTTCATTTTCTGTACATTCAGACATCTTGTTTGCTGTAACACCAACTCTGGCCTAGAATCAGCACCCAGCACATTACTGAGATCTGATTCCAGCCTGAACTTCTCTCACACATCTGTAAAAATTTTAGAAGAAGGTTCAAAGCACAGCCTACCTTAGCATAGGCAGAGCAGTCAGTTGCAATTTAATTATCTCCATTGAAGGCTACCTACAAAGCTATCCAGTCACTGGTATCCCCAGATATCAGCTGTGAAGAAAACTGCACATCTCAACACTCCCAAAGCTTGAATTCAGACCTAAATGTTGAGCAGGTTCACAAGCATAAAGGTCATGCAAAAAAAATCTCTCACCTGAGTCAATCTCGAATATTAGCCAAGCACAATCACAATTTCTTCAGGATACAGGAGTATTTCCACAGTAGCTTTCAGAGGAGTGAAGGAGAAGAGGCAAGGCTACACCACTGGTCTTCTCCTTTTCTTGTAGCTGCCACATGTTCCATCCAGTGACATCCTCTCTGCCAATAACTTCACAGAGTTTTAGGTACTTCACTACTGCTGGCCCTCTGTAGGCTGCTTAAAGTTCTGAGGGTCTGGGAGAAAACCTGGAAACTACAGGGAAAAAAAGCTGCTTTGTTCACCTTTTTTTTTTCTTTGAATATCTGCAAAAAAATGAAAAGCTTTGAAAAAATTTAAAGGAAACATTTTCCACATAGAAAAGGTAATTTCTCTTGGAAGAAACAGTAAGAGAACCTCTAGCATCTTTTTCTTAAAGGTTGTAGCTACCAAACATCAAGAAATCAATAATCTATCTGTAAAAATTAAGCCTTCCTCGTGACGTTACTCCACTGAAAAACTTGCAGCTTTGAGTTATTAAAATTCCTCTATTCCTTAGGTCAAATGGCTTAGTATTGTGTAGTGTTAGCAATACAAAAATATCTCCACATACATATTCATGAAGCAAAGCTGCGTATTAGCTATTAGATCAATTTTCATTATTTAAACCCAAAGAACACATATACAAACACAAAGTTCTTAGGAAGGGGTGATGTAGTTAGACAAGTACATAAAAGAGATTACTATTCCTGCAAAGTTTTCATCTCTTGTATTCTTAAACCAGCCAGGATTAAGCACTTGTATTTCCACTATTTCCAGTAGAAATATAAACTTGTTCTTCTAGCTAAACAGTATAATTCACATTCTCAAAATTAAGAAAATTTTCTTTTAGTTACAAGTAAGTAGCCCATATTGGTATTTCAACCTTCACTTATTAGAAAATAAATAACTGCAAGAAAACCTGAAAAACCTTGTGAAGGAATGCTGCTTCCTGGGGCTTCAAAACTTCCAGAAAATTTGCACCTCCAACTCTAATTGCAAGCCAGAAGAAATTACCCAGGGCATCAAAAAATACATTAAATAAGCTGCTGAACAAATAAGCTTTTTTCACCTCTTGGTTTAACCATGTATATAAGAGGGCGATAATGTCCTATTTTATTAAGCAGAGGCTATCTGAGAAGTTGAAATTAAAGAGGAATCAAATATTCCTGTTCGGTAAGAAAAACAGCTGTTGCCAGGATAATATAACATAGAAATCTCCTTCCTTTTCTTGATAGAAAGGAAGAAAACAAGACTTAAGTCACTGATTCCAAGGAGAACTAGGCCTTATCTGTTGTCAGGAATATCTACACTAATCACTTGGAGGCAGTGATCAGTGATTAGCGATCCCCGTGTTCTGCCAAATTGCTAGTGACAGAAACAATGTGAAATAAAAAAGTGAGCTCATCATATGAGCTCAGTTATCCTACTGGCTCCTGAGAACAGTACCTTGGAACGGGAGTAAGGGCTGGGGAAGTACTCATCATTGGGTACAGTCACAGTCCTATTAAACAGCCAGTTCTCAGCCCCTCCATGGATAAATCACACATAGTAAGTCCTGGAGTCAAAATCTTCAAGAGTCAGTAAGGCATGTCTGTCTTAAACCAGTTTGGAGAAAGTCTAATGGCAGAGACTGCAGGAGTCAGCCTTTGGATATGGGAAGACTCTGAGCAATAACAGGAGTGAGATCTTCCACAGAAACCAGACTGTGCAACTTTCCCTCAGTAAGTGCCAACCAGCACTAAATGGAATAGTCTCTGCTCTGAGTACACAGCTCACTCCATACACCCTTGGTTATGTGTAGTGTGTACGTGTGTGTGTGCACACATACTGCTTTTAACATATCAAAACAAAAACCCTCAAATACACATATCCTTCTGGAGGAAAAGATGAGAGAATATATGTGGGATAAGTGTTAATTGCATTGCTTGTAGCAATACTGTAAGATACTTCCTCTAATGATGAACAGAGTAACTGAATATATGGGGAGTAGGAATGATTTTTGCATAAAACCTCTAAACTAGAATTTGTGTAATTAAACTCTGTAAAACATGTCTGGACTTGCCTGATGCTAAAAACAGAACCAATATGAACATAAAGCAAACAATATTAATTTCTTCACATACTGGGGTAGAGACCACATTGATGGTTATTCATTTTAAAAGGAAAAGTATGAGATATAATCTTAGGTTTTATAGCTCCAGCTCAGCAAAACCTCTTATCTTTAAACATGTTCTTCAACCCCAAGAAAGAGTTTGCTGTATGAAAGCCTGGCATGATTAGTGTCAGAAATTAGAGGGTTTCAGAAGCGTGAGATATATACTACTATAAAAGTGTAACTTTGCAGGGCAGCAACAGGCACCTCTCCTCTTACACAGGCAGCTGCTCCAGAAATGCTCCCTTGTTTACTGCCGGCAGTGCGCGCACAAGGAGTGCACGCCTCCGCTCCTGCACCGCGTGTAACGAGGGGGTGCGTGCCTGCCAAGTCCTCCTGTCAGCAGATCTTCTCGTTTTTCACTCCTTCTTTGCTACTTTGCAAACTCTCAGCTATTTTTTCCCAAGCCGTAACACAGGGGCTCTTAGAGATTATTGCCATTCTCCCCCTGCCTGTCATACACCTTGTTTCCAAGTATGGTCACTATGAGGGGACTGTCGCTTGGAGCCTTTGTGGAAAATTAATGGCAGACAGGAAAGGGCAAAAAAGACAGGACAGATGGCTCTGTCACCACCACCAGCCTGATGCCATGAGAGCTCTTCAGTGCCTTTGCAAATGCCACTCTGTTCCACAGACTTACTCTGAAGTTGATCCAATTGCACCCTTGGCAGCTGTCTTTCTTCTTTTTTATAAGATTTTTCCTTGTCCTTTGACTTCCCAGGCTCATCCACGTGGTGAATTCAAAAGGTCAGTTTTTAAATTAGTGACCGGGTGCTGATGGTCTGAAATACTGTTTAACTATAAACCTATTGGCATCTTGCTAGAAGTAGTGTTGAATAGTGTTGTTAATAGGGCTTGTTTACTTATTGGTTAAAATCCAAATCGGGTCAGCTGAGACTCAAAGATGCAATGAGTAATCTTTCTAATTCAAGTAGGCAAATGGAGTGATGTCACCTCACTTTATTCTTTAAATGGCATTCCGTCTAGTTTCACTTTCACAGTGAAACACACACCCGTAGTATATTGGTTGCACTTTGGAAGCACAAAGGGATGCCTCTGCTTATGTGAGCGGTGCCAGACAAATTGTGGTTTGGTTTATGCATATACTTGAGTAAAGATATGCTTAGGATCTTATGCGTTTAAAACACGATGAACAGGGTGAATAAATCGTGATGTGACACCAGGCCATATAGTCAGAGTCTGCAGAGAGAAAGCTAATCCCTCCGAAGAAGTGGGGTTATAATCTCTAGTTACGTAGTTTCAACCTATACAATTGTATTTACAGGAGAAGTTCTACGTTGTATGCATCCCAGCACGGTTTGCTGTTACGCAGGAACAATTCATGTGTTTGCAAAGCCTGGGATGCTTGTATAATTTTGTTAATTTGGGGAGAACATTTCCAGGTTTGGTCAAAATTTTCAAAAACAAAGAGTTAGCCTGAAGACCAGAAAAGCAAGTGCTATGATGTGATTTGGGGTGGAACCATTTGTCTAAATGTGAAAATGTGTAACAGTCCCAAATCTACAGACAGCATTTAACTTGATGTTAAGGAATACCTGAGATCATGAATATTGTGGGAACATTAGTGGGAATTCTGAGGCAGACGCAAACAGACCATCACTCACAAGCGATTCTTGCCCTTCCTGTATCTCTGAAGGTACAGGCAGTTTCCCTACTACCAGCTCTAGCCACTGCTTGATGCCAGATTTTCCCATGGTGGTTTTGTGTGGCACACCAACACTACTGAGTATTGGAAACTTCTTTGCTGGAAACCTAGCTGCAGATTGCTTTCAGGAAGACAGCTGACCCCACCTTCTGCAGTGGAAAGAGCTTTCTCTATTACTGTGAGTCTGGAGGGAGGGGAATTGCCATCATACCACTATACCATGCATAGCCCATGATGTCATTCCTTACGGAGAAGTCTGCTATTTCACATGCTCGAATTTTGTTTGCCTAATCAAACTTATCTTCAAGACTGATTCAATGGAAAGTTACAATGTTGATGTTTTAATATAAAATGAAGTTCCAGTCTGGGCAAAAAAATTCTCATTCTGTAGTGATGGGTCGCAACTATGCCTGAATATGAAATAATAAAAGAATTTGCATGATCTGCCTCAAAAATGGACCCGAAACGACTGAGCTTGCTATGTTGTAGTACAGAAAATGCCAGCACCAAGCTTTGAGACTTTAATGCACATATGAAAGACCACTTTGTGATAGTCTGCAACAGGGGTAAACCCTGTATTTATGAAAACCAAAGCTGAGCAAGGTAAGTAGCAGCAGGATTTCAGAAATATTAATGAAGCACTCTCCCTATGATAAAGCAGTCATTAATTAGTTTTCTAGATTCACCTGAATCATTCAGTGTTCCTCCTGGTTTTTTGAGCAAGAAGAAGATGTAGTTGAGTTGCACTGTTTCCGGCAGACCTCACTTCTTCTTTGTGTTCAGACAGGTTAGAGAGTGGATTTTGTCATTCGCATTTACAAAGCAAGATGGTGTACAGTGACAATGTCACTTAGGAGGTTAAACAGGGAAAGGTGCAAGTCACCGTATGCCAACACGTCTGTTTAACAAAAGATGGTCCTGTCTTGTTTGGGCTTCACTGACATGTCAGTGCTCAATTCCATGAACAATAAACATGCTGCTCAGATGCAAAGCATGCTGTAGATGTCACTATTGAATCTGTTGTAACCAAAATAAGGTCCCATGGTCATCCACTTCCAGGCCTGGAAACACCTGTTTGTGTGTTCTGCATCCTGTCCTAACTTTAGTCAGAGCCTGAAAGCAAAAAAAAATTGCTGAGAAAGGCATAAAAACATAAATGCTGTTCAATATTCACTCTTGGTTGTGGACGTGCTGTGCATGGGAGGTGCCATGCCACAGTCCTTCATGAAGGAACTTTGAATTGTGAATATAGGTGTAGTTTCATGTCTTATATTAAGAAGGAAGCTTCCACACTCCCTAAATTCACTGAGGGTCATCATCTTTGTCTTTTCCAGGACGGAACAGATATATCTACCTTCCTTTCCTGATGTGTTTCATGATCTCTGTTCCTCTTCCTTCTCATTTTTCTTGAAACTTTCCCTAACACATTACGCCTACTCCCCCTCTTTGACTGGTTAAGTATTCTGTCCTTCTGTTGTCCAGCTCTATGGCTTCGCTTTCTCAGCCCTGGCCTAGATTTGGCATTTCTACTTGTTGTCCTTGCAGAATATAATTAATAAAGTGTTGTCAATAGAAAACAAGCATGGGACGTCTGTTTTTGTACGTGGAGGCTTTTGTTCATGTTTCCACCTGCTAGATATCACTTAGACATATCAAAATGCATCAGATAATTTTCTACTATTACATTTCCTCGTCAACAAATGCTACAATCCCCACAGGAAAGTTATGTCATGATGAATGGGAGGGAAGAGTCCTCTGTAATCTCCATGGGAGGACAGACACTGTGCCATTCCTTAGCTTCTCTTTTATGTCTCAGAAGCACGGCCTCTGTGGCAGTGCTCAATTCTTATTCTGTGTTCCGTCTTTATGTGGCAATAATTATATGTCACCACCGTGAGATCTCATGAGACGGTTGCAGAAGGAGTTTAGGAATATCAGGTTCTTAGGCAATCCACAAAGCCTAACATGAGGTTACTTTTTCCAGGCTGCAAGCCTGAGTCAGGTGCTTGATGGAGGGTAACCAAATAGCATCTGCCAACTTAGAGAGCACTTTTGAAAAACAAAGGTGTTGTTAGAGTAAGCCCAGAGTTATTTGCACAAAATTGGACTGCAGTTCCTCCTCTTGGCGGCAAGCCTTGGTGCTGTGAAGAGCCTACATGAGGCCTAATGAAAGAGCAGGGCAAATAAAAAGTGCTTGTGCTTTTAATAATTTCATTTACCAGACAATGAGGAAAGAACATTCTTCCAGAAAGACCCTCAAATCTGAAGATGAGATCTGAATTTTGGTGGTGATTCCTCAGTGGCAATATTTGAGTGATAAGCTCAGGATCAAGACTGCCCTCTTTAGGAAAAGACAAATCCCTTGTGAAGAGGGAGATGGAAACCACCTACTTAAATAGGTTCAGCTGGGAATAAAGTATGTGCTCCTTGGACTGCAGGCTAGAAAGGAGAGTGCTGACTGGAGGTATAGCCAAAATGGACCAAGAAGAGCTCCGGAAACAGATGAGAGTAGACACAGTGCCTCTCCCCGTCAGCCATGTCTCCTGTTTTCTCCTATTTCCTCTTCACTCACTCTACTGGAAGAGCGACCCAAGTGCTGCCAGTGTTGTGGTCAGAGTAAAGAAGGCAGAGATTTAAAAATGGATAAACCCTCCTCATGTTTACTAGTCCAAAATTTAAAAGCAATGCTAATGAGCTACTGCTGCAGATTAGTTGGAGAAATAATGAGATCACACCATCTCTCTCACACCATCCTGTGGATCAAAAGTGATGTGGTGGCAAGGACAGTGGTGTCACAGTGACAGTGGACCCATTTCTGTGCCTACCTGACAAACAACTGCCTTGTTGTCTGTCACTGTAGTCTGGGGAACGCAGAAAGACAAGGGTTGCTCAACATAGTGCCTTCCCCAACATCTCATCAGGTACACTCTGTTGCAGCAAGAGCTGAAAATAAGGTGATGCATGGAGACTCAGAACTCTCGTTTGAGGTAAGCAAATAGTAGAGAGGAGGGGGAGAAGAATGGGACTGCTGCATGGGCCTGGCAGAGAAAGTGTTAGACATGAGGGCTATGTGAACATGACATGCATATGCCATTAGTAATAGAGGAAGCTTAGAATAGACAGGATGCATAGGAGGACAGAAGCAAGGTGTCGGATAACAAGTTATTAAATGTCAAGTGAATGGAAGTGTCTTCTACACCAGGTCAGGTGAGTGTTAATTAGTTCTGCCTGTGTCAGCAAAAGGGGTAAGAACTTACCGTTGCTCTTGAAAAGAAGTTACATGAAGTTGAACAAGACGACTGTATTGCCTAGACATTTAGAGCAAGAGACATGGTTTGCATGATGTGATGGTTACAGTGCCTTCCGAGGCACATTTAGTCCTCAGGAACAATAAATAGGGAAAACTGACAAAGTGCCGCTGCCCATGGGGGGGGTTGGCAATATTGGAATTCATTAATCTTTAAGATCCTTTCCAACCCAACCCATTCAATTCTATGATTTGAAAACCACGGAGTCTGTTAGCGAAATTGAAGAATAGGAAATCAATGTAGTCAGAATATTGACTTGAATGACTATTGTAACAGAAGAAAACTTATCAAAAGGCAAAGCTGACGTAAAATATAGCATGTGAGTGCAGTCTAAGGAAAAAATGGGTGGCGAAACACCATGTCTTCCCTAAAGCAAAAGGCAGCCAAGGGAATGATTACCTCTAGGCTCACTTTCCTGCTCATCGGAATTTGGACTGTATTGTTTCTTCATTTATCTTTACCTGCTCTCTAACACTGAAGATGCAGTGTGCTAATATTCCTCCAAAAAGCCTGCATTACCATGGTAAGCTCATGGATAACCAACACCTCTCACCATACAATTGGTTCTTGTTTTCCAAAAGAAACGAAATGTTCTAAAAGGGAAGGCAGCTGATCCAAATTTGATTTGACTCAATGATCTTAGAGGTATTTTCCAACTTTTATGATTCTTTGATTCTAAGATTTTATTAATCTGTTTGAAAATACTGTTTAGCTACCAGTCTCTGAATTTGTTCTTGGAAGAGCTCAAGAACCAGAAAAATGACATTAGCATTTCAGGTCTACAGAGTAGTAAAAGTCCCAGAAAGGTTCACTAATGGTTCTGAACATGAAGAAGTTGTTCCTTTGGTCAACCTAAACTTGCCACCTCTTGGGAACAGTTCCTTGAGAAGTGGGCAAGGTGAAGTATTGATTAAGGATCCCTACTCTGCACAAGATTTTAGTAAGAATTGATCTATGATAATAATTCATAGCAGATTTCAGGTGCTGTATTAAAATTGCTTTTCTTTCCTCCATTTCACCAGCTCCTTTTGTCAGGAATGATGCAGGGAAGGGCTGTTTTCAGGAAAGGGTTCTGTTAATGGCATGTTTGCAGAAACAAATGTAGAGAACAAGCACATTTTTAAAACATTGCCTCCACGACAATTATAATACACTGTTCTATCAAACCAATGGAAATAATTTTCCCATATTTCAAAGGTCTCTGGGAGTTTAGAGTATCACTTGGCCACCATCAACTTTTATTATTTGATCTGACTCTTAAAACATTGGCAGTTGCAATTAGTCAATATATGTATCCAGAAAGACAACCGTCAATAATGTCAGCCAAAAGAGATATGTGAGTAGCTTCTGTATATAGATGACATTTGTTACTACTGTGGAGACTGAGATGAATAGCTGTGTGTGACCAGGCTCCTCATGTCTGCATAAGAGCACCTTAATGACAGTTTGGCCATCTACACTGGTAGACATTTTTAAACCTCTCAGGAAGCCACAATCAGCTTAACTCACTGAGTGGACTCAGTCCACATTAAACTCTTGCTATAGGAAGGACAAAAGAAAGCAGGAAATAACTCAGAGGTGGCAGGAAACCACAGGCAGCTGGGCCAACACTACTCAGGTCAACTGGTAATAGAAACTGGGAAAAGTGAGACCCAAAAGCAACAAGAATGGATTAAAAAAATTGTACAAAGCTCTCCTACTCAAACCCTCTATGTCTGAAATTATTTAGGATCTCAAATCAAATATGCAATGTAGAGGCTATAGTATTTAAGGAAGAACTAATCTTAGTTGGGAAACTAATGATAATGTGGGCCCATTACTACATGGAGGGGAGACCCTGGTAAAGATGAATCTGAGTAGCAGTTACTGACGCCTTCTGTGCATCAATCTCCACTGGCGAGACCAGCCCTCAGGCCTCTCTGACCCAGGAAACCAGAGTAAAGGAATATTGGATGGAAGACTTTTCCTTGGTCAAGAAGGATTGGTTTAGAGAACATCTAGGCAAACTTTATATCCACAAGTCCATGGGACCTGATGGGATGCATCCATGAGTGCTGAGAGAGCTGGCAGACTATAGCCAGGCCATTCACAATCATCTTTGAAGGGTCACAGAGTTCAGGAGAGGTGCTTGAGGACTGGAAGAAAGAAAATGTAATCCCTGTCTTCAAAAAAGACAAGGAGAGTGACCCAGGGAACTACTGACCCATCAGCCTCACTTCAGTGCCTGGGAAGGTGATGCAGCACCTCATTCTAGAGGCCATCACTATCCATATGGATGACAAGAAGTTGATCAGGAGTAGTCAGCATTAATTCATTAAAGGTAAATCCTGCTTGACCAACCTGATTGCCTTCTGTGATGTGGCAGCTACCTGGATGGATGAGGGGAGAGCAGTGGATATTGTCTAGCTCAACTTTAGCAAGGCTTTCGACTCTGTCTGTCACAACACCCTCATAGACAAACTCAGGAAGAGTGGCCTGGATGAGTGGACAGTGAGGTGGATTGAGAACTGGCTGAACAGCAGATCCTAGAGGGTTGTAATCAGTGACACAGGATCTGGTTGGAAGCCTGTCACTGGTGGTGTCCCCCAAGGGTCAATAGTGGGCCCAGTATCGTTTACTTATCCATCAATTACTTGGATGAAGGCGAGATGCCTTCTCAGCAAGTTCTCTGAAGACACAGACCTGGAATGGCCGATATTCCAGGGTGCTGTGCAGCCCTTCAGCAGGACTTCAACAGGTTGGAGAGATGGGCAGCGAAGAACAGTCTGAAACTCAAGAAAGACAAATGCAGGGTCCTGCACTTTGGGAAAAACATCCCCATGGTCCAGTACAGACTGGGGGCTGACCTGCTGGAAAGCAGCTCTGAGGGGAAGGACCTGTGGATCCCAGTGGACAACAAGCTGTTCATGAGCCAGCAATGTGTCCTTGCAGCCAAGAGGTCCAGTGGGATCCTGGGATGCATTAGGAAGAGCATTCCCAGCAGGNGTGTCCCCCAAGGGTCAACAGTGGGCCCAGTATCGTTTACTTATCCATCAATTACTTGGATGAAGGCGAGATGCCTTCTCAGCAAGTTCTCTGAAGACACAGACCTGGAATGGCCGATATTCCAGGGTGCTGTGCAGCCCTTCAGCAGGACTTCAACAGGTTGGAGAGATGGGCAGCGAAGAACAGTCTGAAACTCAAGAAAGACAAATGCAGGGTCCTGCACTTCGGGAAAAACATCCCCATGGTCCAGTACAGACTGGGGGCTGACCTGCTGGAAAGCAGCTCTGAGGGGAAGGACCTGTGGATCCCAGTGGACAACAAGCTGTTCATGAGCCAGCAATGTGTCCTTGCAGCCAAGAGGTCCAGTGGGATCCTGGGATGCATTAGGAAGAGCATTCCCAGCAGGTCAAGGAAGGCGAACCTGCCCCTCTACCTCAGCCTTGGTGACACTTCAACTGGAGTGCTGTGTACAGTTCTGGACTCCTTAGTACGAGAAACACATGGAGCTCCCAGAGCTGGTCCAGCAGAGAGCTCCAAAAGGAATTAGAACATGTCTCTTATGAGCAAAGAGACAAAACATCTCTCTTGGGCCTGTTGAGTCTTGAGAAGAGATGACTGGGAGTGGACATCATCAATGTCTATCACTATCTGAAAGGGAGTGCCAAGAGGATGGAGCCAGGCTCTGCTCAGTGGTGCCAAGCAATGGGACAAGAGGCAGTGGGCAGAAATTGATGCACAGGAAGTTCCACAAGAATGTGAGGAAGAACTTCTTTACTGTGCAGGTGACTGTGCATCAAGTTGCCCAGAGAGGTTGTGGAGTCTTTCTTACTGGACGTATTCAAGCATAATCTGGACACAATCCTGTGCCGTGTGCTCTAGGATGACCCTGCTTGAGCAGGGAGGTTGGACCAGATGATCGCTGCGGTCCCTTCCAACCTTACCCATTTGTACACACTTTTTGAAACTCTATATTCTGCTATTAAAACATTTCATATGACTTGACTAAACATACTGAGCAAAAGATTTAAATCTTAAGACTTGACATCTCACTAATGAGGATGTAAGTATAATCACAAACTGGGTCCAACTCTGGCAGTCCTCTAACCCTGCTCCACTTGGTCACAGTCCCCTTGCCAACTGGACAGGTCACTTCTGCCTTGCCTGGAATTTTCTTGATCTTCTTTCCTGAGTGACAGCTGTTAGCACCCTGCAAGCATGGGAATTTGCTGGCATATTGTGGGTCAGATACAGAAGAGATGGAGCAGAGTGGAAAAGCCAGGTGAGATCCTGCTAACTGAGAGTGAAGTCCACTGAAAAAAGAAAAGAGAGGTTATTCCACCGAACCTGAAGGTCTAATGTTTTTTTAATTAGTTTCTGTCCAAATAGTAACCAACCCACAAGCTGTTTTCTGCCTGGACCACATCGATGAACCTGACTACAGTGGCAAGGTGTTAAAAGACCCGCACATCACTTATTACACAGTAATAAGTGAATTCGGGTGCCAACAGTCACAGACACTTCTCCATGGTGCCAAGTGGCAGAAGGCAAGAATATCCCACATAATCAAAAAGTCTAAATTACTTCCTTGGGGTTGTGGCTAGTTCTTTAGTCCCCAAATCCTTCCATCTGGTTCTGCCCGGGCTTAGTTAGCATGAGAACCACACCGGGTGCAGACCTGGAGCCAGCTGCACCTCACCGTGCCCTGAGCCCAAAACAAGGCTAGGAACACTGTGCTGAAGTGTCTGACATAGATCTGGCTCGGCATCCTCCCACCGTAAGGGCAGCACATATTGTCACACCTGAGTTGGCACCTGGAGTTTTTCTGCCCTTGCAACATCACTTACACCCACAAAGAATAAGCAGCCCATGAGTATCAGATGCATTTCCTGTGGCTTCAAAGCTTTTGTTAGACTTGTCCTAGGTTACAATATAGATGTATTTAAGTATTCTATTACCACCAGCTGCAGGCCATTAGCTGTTATCGCCTGCTAATGACCCACCCCTGATAACAGACAATGGGCCATCAAGAAACCACCACATGACTCATGGACTTATCTCATCCTATTGTGAGATGCTCCACCCAGGAGGGAGGAGCCAAGCATTCCCACCTGGATATAACCTGCCCTTAGAACTACCTAACTGAGTCCTGTCTACTGGGTTGCCAGAGGATAAGAGCTACCACTGGACCTTCAGCTGGTGACTAGACCTTCCACAGGATCATTGCTTCAACTGAACTCCTTCATTTGGAGTGCTGCCACCACCCTAACAGGGTGTCAGGTTGTATCTGACTTTGTGAGTGCTTTTCCTTATATTATTTCACTTATTTCTAATTTTTTTTCTATTAATTTTAATCCTGACTTGTGATCTCCACCTGGTTTGTTTTCAAACCAATACAGACTGGAATATTTTAAAATACCAGACTGTTAAAAGCAACAAACACTTGCAAAAGTACATTTTATTACTGCTCTGTTGTTCAGTAAGTGTATTTCTTATTAATTTCAAGCATCCTGCTTTGTGCTGTAACTGAAGATCTCTTGGAAAATTCTGCTTGAGCAACATATCTCAGGGAAGAGACAAGAGGAGAGGAGGATGTGTTAAAAATTTCTAAAAGGACCTATTAAAAGACTTAAAAAGGCTGACTTGATTGGGTAGTTGTGCAATGCAAGGGCCCATTACACAACAGAAGGGATCAGTTTGCAGGACATCACCATGAGACTCCTTGGTTCAGCGTTGTTATTGAGCAACACAGATGTCAGGGGTGCTGAGGAAGGCTACAGTGCCCAGATGAAAATGCATGTTCATTTTTTAAGCTCTCTACCATTATTAAAACATCAACCACTACCACAGCCCGCTCACCCAGCCTAATAATATTCCTTAGCTGATTTCTCGGTTATACCTCAACATGTAGAAAAGGCTTAGGAAGGGATATCAAGGACAGCTAATGGTCTTCATTAACGAATTCAAGGAGATTATGTATCTCAGGCTCTGGGGAAGTACAATAGAGCCCAGAGAACTGTATGAGATCTTGACAGATAGGCTGCCATGACCAGTGTCATTAGCCAAGCAGATGAAGGAAGGTGAGGTAAGAGCAGAAACAAGTATAATGGTTATCAGAGTACTGCATTCAAGCAAGTCATCCAAATGTGCACAAACATTTTGACTGACTTGTTTTTGACAAATGGAAAATGCCTACTTGTTAACCAGCTAGTCTGTTGCTGTTTCAATTGGAAATAAACTTTCCCAACAAAAGCTCTGTGTAAACCAGATGTCCTGGTTTGTTATTCTCAGAAATTTTCCATCATACAACTACATCATGACAGGGTGAGAAGCCAGGGCTATGGATTTCTACCATGAAAAAAATAATGGCATAATCATCTCTTTAGCTATCACTATAGGAAGTCTTTGGTCAGAAGGAAGGCAGAAAATCCTGCTAAGTCTTCTCCATGAAGTAGATCAGCTGGTATCTGAATTATAGTAGCCCAAACTGATGAATTACACATGGCACTGACATTAAATCTCGGTGTGTCTAGCTCTTTTCTGGTTTTTAAATATGTCTACCCTCTGCTGGAGAGTGAACATGAGTTGTCACAGGTCAGTTGCCTAATTTTAACCACTAGTGGGACTTGCTTACCCTGGGCCAGAAATAGGAAGCCGAGTGATGGTCATGTGTCTGACAAGGAGCCGGGCAGTGGGCCAAAACACATTTGAGCTGGATGGAATTTCTTGCCACTGTGAAAATGCAGTGCTAAATCTTCCTCCCCCACTTGCCTCTTTACACACAAGTGGATCCCTCTAGTACAGTGAACTGTCACCCGAAACTAACAAGGAGGATGTGTCTCCCAGCAATCTGAGCTTCGGTCAAAAGTTCACCACTTGCCAGCCCCCTATGCCAACTTGGACCAAGATTTCTGGAATGGTTAGAAAAATATTTTAATGTAATTCACCTTGCCATGCTATTTCATTAATAACCTCTAAAAATGCAAAGAGTGCGGCCTTAAAATTCCTTGACATCCTCAGCATATGGCTAACAATAATGAAACTTTCTTGCTGTCGGAGGAGCTACTCTGTGAACGCTCAGTTTTCCCTGGAGTTTCATGGAGCCTTTAGCAAATGCAGTACATTTGCCATGTCCATTTTTTACAGCATAGTAACCGCTGTTCAGCCAGGCTTGCCTGAGCTGGCTCTTTGTCCACCCCACCACACTACACTCTCCTTTATCCCTGCACTGTGCTATTTTTCTCACAAGAATATTTTTTACGGGCATGATTTGGAGGTGCGTGAAATACTCTTTTGCACATTACGTCTTTCTTATTTTCTCTATGTTAGTTCTGAGTCCAGCCTCTCACTGTCCTCCAAAATATGTTGTCCATGCAAAGCATGGAGTTGTTACCAGCCCGAGACTGTGTGTGCTGAGTGAAAAGGGCTCAGTCCTCAGACTGGAACAGACCGTGTCTGACATGCCATTATATAACATGAAACCAATGTATACAAGACTGTCTTTAAGAGTACATTTTACAGAGATCCCCATTTCTATATCTTGCTTCAAGCATTTCTTTCTAAAATAGCCTTTGGGGAGTCAGTGGATGAGACTCTGCTCACTGTGGGTAAATCCAGGGCTACAGGATTGCTTTTCAAATCTCGTCTGCATCCAGGCTTCTTGGACCAGGACTTCATAAAACATTGGATGGTATCTGGAATTAAATTAAATCTAGATTAACTTTTTACTTTTTGCTCCAGATTTTGCCCCAGTGGCAAAAGCAGAGCAAAGAGTCAAAATGTTTTTATTCTCAACGCCTCCAAGCTAGTAATAAAACATAAATCCTCTCATCGTAATTTTTTTAAAAGCCTGTAGCAAGGCCTGATTATGGCCCATACAGTGTACTACCTATCAATCCTTGACAGGTCTGTCTCCACTGCATACCCAAATCTAATGAGATCGTGTTCCACAGCTCCCAGCTGACACAAGAGTATTTGGAGATGCCATGCTAGATGACTGGAATAGATCCTTTACCCTACCGAAGCCTCCTTTGGACCTGGGAGGTTTGCAAACACATAGTTCTTCTTCGGATCTGGTGTTTTTCCCAACACGAGAAGCAGTTGAGGTCAAATCAAGAGAGCTACCAAAAACCATGAGAGGTTGTAATCCAAACATATTCTCTCCAACAAGCTTAGCCAGAGGAACAGTTCCCTGAGGGCTGTCCCGTGCCATGACCAACTGCCCAGCCACTCTATTTTGCATCAAGAGATCTGTTCATACCACACCACATCACACCAGACGCAAACAGGCAGGTTCAGAAAAGTGTAGAAAGGAGAAGTAGCTAAACACTATTTTTATGGCCAGATACCTTCCACTGCATTAATTCTAAATTATCCCTTTCCCAAAGAATTCCATTTCTTTCCTAACCCAGCCCTGTGCGTGTCTCAATTAACAGTTCATTTTTAGATTAAGGTTGCATTGAGAGTTTATTTCCAAGAATTTCACACTCTAACAGATTTAATCTTCTAGGTGAGGCTGACCAGTGAAAGAGTTTTCCAGAAGTGAAATGAGAATGGAATATTTTTTCCACAGTATTTCCATATTTGCTCAGTATTTTCCTATTTGTTCAAAAATCTGGCCCAGGGAAAAAACTGGAGCGTTCCAACCTGCTCTAGAGGTAAGCAAAAGCTAAGGAGAAAGAAACAAAAATTTATCAAGACAGTTTAATGACATTTTAAAGTCCAGAATACTCATGGACAGATGCAAATATTCCCAGTCCCAGTTGCCTTGGATTTTGTAATAACAAAAAATTAGGCTTCGGGAGTGAACTTTTCATGGCATGGATATCTGATTCGATTTGTAGAAAACAGGCAGTGACTAGGTTTCCTCCAAAGTGTGTGCCATCGTTACACTTCCCAAGACATTGCCACATGAACATGAGCAGTTCTTTGGGGTTTTTCCACATAGGTTTTGGCCAATGTCTCCAATCATCCTATTGCAAGTGGTGCAGGAGCAGCTGCAGTCTGAGGGGATTTGAAGTGTTTCCTTGCAGGGGCTTTCTGGGAACAATTACTTTCCATGACCTCTAGGACAGAAAGAAAGGCCTGCTTCTGGCATCTTCTGGTTTCAGAGAAGCATCAGCTACTGGCCTGGCCACACTCTTCATGCTGAGGCAGTTCTTCAACTGAATGTTATGTTTTACAAATTCTTAAGAAAAGCATCCCTTTCCCAGTTTTTAGTGAATTTCTTGGTTTCTGAAAATCTTCATCTTCAGACTTTCATTATGATTGCCAGAGAAGGAAAAAGAATATTTGTGTGTATGTCTATTTATCTATCTATGTATCTATCATGTTTATATACACGTGTGTGCATGTATATTTGCATACATGAACATGCATGCCCTTATCAACTGCTTTTAGTGCCTCCTTCACAATGAACTGTCCGTTTGTGACAGTATGTCAGAATGTGTTTATCTAGCATGACATCCAGTGTGACTGATACACCAGTGGTATGCCATTCTGAGCAGTCACAAGCCCCATTCCCCCAGAAAAGCCAAATGTACATGTATTGTACGCAAGCTGATCAGTGGAAGGTAGTCAATACATGTAAATTAATCATTAGAACAGTCTTTTAAAAGAGCTGTGTAGATAGCAAGTGTTTCTTCAGGCTCATTCTTACTGCACTTGTTGTTGGCCCACAGTGCCAACCCTCAATGAGCATGCTTCTGGAAACTTCTGTTCTTCTGAAAACCAAACCTATTCCTGCACTCATTTTCTTCTCCATTCCCTGCGTGTAGGAAACCATTTCCTTGTTTCCAGCACTGTTGCTCACTGGGGGTCAGAGAGTCTGGAAACCTCAGTGTACATGGGAGCACGCTGTTAGAAGCATTTTTCACACATCAACAAGACCTGCCCTGTGTAGTTTTACATAGCATGGTGTGAAAAAAGTTTGCAACAGCCAGCTGGCTGTCCACACCAGGAATGCCGCTTATGCGGGGCTGAGATGAGGGTGCAGCTTCCTAGGAAAATGTCCAAATCCAAACTGGGCCTGCAGAAGTGGCCACCTGCTGAAGGCACACACACACACACAGTGAAGTCTCACCATAGAAACTGAAGGAACTACACCGGGATCTCCAGCTGGCTCCAGCAAAAAGGGTGGAAAGGAGGACTCTGGCAGAGAGGGGAGGCATAAGCTATAAGTTCCTCCCTATGACAGAAGGATCATCACTAGAAAGCAACAGCATCAGGGAAAGCCCTGCCAAAACTATCAAATGCAACAGAACTAAACAGTGATCAGTTGTAGTACTTAGAGTAATTAACATGTGATAGGGATTTTTAAAGGTGTTCCAAAGGTTCCCAATACAGGTAGATTTCCAGTTCTTCTTGAAAATGAATTTTTAAAAAACGAGAGAAAAATATTAGCTCACTGTGGGAAATCAATATGTTAGGTTTTGATCAAGTGTTTCTACAAAAGACAACAGCAACCTGGAAACATTGAGTGCCTCAAGGAGACTGGAGGTGAATTTTGTCCATGAAACTGCTGCATATTAGCTTTCAGGCTAGCCAACCCCCCCAAAAGTCAAAGTGCTCCTTCCAGTCCTTGGTTTAGAAGTTCCCCCATCATATCTCTTAGATCTGAAGGTTTGGCTTATAGATATTAGTTGCTTAGCCTTCTCTTTCCATGATATCCCTCTCAAACTGTCTCTGCTTAGGTATTTGATAATTGTGAGAAATTTGTATAGTAGGCTACACGTAGGTAGGTAGGTATTAAATGGATAAATAACCTTGGTAGGAATAGTCTAGCAGACACACAAACCACAACTTCCAAAACATTCGGAACTCTTCAGTGTGAAAGACACTGTATGTATTTTGGGCATATTTTCACAGATACTTTATATGTTTCTTTATTCTTTCTTAAAAGCAAAAGCATCGATTCTTTGTGTTGATAAAGAAACTTGTAACCTATTTGCATTTTAGGACAAGTGGTGAGTATAGAAGAACAGAGTTGAAGAAACAAATATTTTGGCATAGAGATAATTGCCTTTTACTAAGTCAGTGAGGATGACAGAGTAATTTTTTCTGCTTAGTGTTTCATGTATGTGTGAAATCACTACGTCAGCATGTGCTCTCTGAGATGCAGAAGAAAACATAGTTCTGCATAAACTATATAACTTCTTGGATAAAATCGTGCAGTGTCAGGACACCCTGAATACCCTTTGGAAAATTCATTTTACCCTTGTGCCAGCTTTCTCTCATCTATGCAAAAGCTGTGAGGCAGCATTACTGATTTAAGAGATTAACACATGCAGTTCATGGAGTAGGAGTCATCTTGCTTTTCTCACATAAGAGAAACATACAGAAGAGTGCCACAAGGCAGTTGCTTTTAGGATCCTGGTGAAAGGATCCCTGAGCAGGGCAAACTGGAGAACACTTAACTGATGGACCCTATTTCTATGGGGCAACTGACTTTTGACACTGTGCCAGGGCAATGCACAAAAGTAACCTGAGAGAGAACTGGCAACCAACCTCTGAAGCTCCAGTGAAGAGCAGGACACACACCCCAAACTGTCTGCAAGCAGAAAAGAAGCAGTGTAGCCATAACTCTGCTAACTCTGCACACGGAGAACGCAGGGCAAGAGAGAATGTAGGAGCAAATAGGCTATATGACATCATATGACACTGGTTTCAAACACTGTAACTGCACTTGCAGTACACTGGAGCATGCCACCTGGTGTGTTTTGCTGAATAATAAAAGTTGTGTTCCCCCATGAGAACACACTCACCTGGGAAAGAGTACAGCCCCCAATAATCAGTGTGTGGTTTCCCCCGGAGCATGGCAGCAAGCTGTGCCCGCACGGGAAGAGGCAGGAGCTGGGTGTCCCATGCGGCAGGAATGCCAGGACTGTGGAGTTTGCTTGGTGTTGGAAGGCGAGAGACTGAAATATGGCTTGGCACGTGCCGGCTGGAGTGACACACTGAAAGACAAGCTTCTGTCCTTGGGCGTGCAGGAGGCTGGGACAAAGCACACGGCATGTGGGAGAGAAAAGAGCTCTAAGGCTTTCCTGAGTTTCCTGATCTTTCTCTGGAGCGTGGAGCTGATGGCAGGCTTTCCCCAACAGCTTTTTCTTGAGTGCGTCTGATTTCCCTGGAAATCACCCTCAGCCCCTGCTTTAGCTGCCTGGCAAGTAACTACCTGCCTGCCCCAGGAAGTGCACAAGGGCTCTTGAAGGCAGCAGCATCCCTGCACAGCAAAACCAGTAAAGCCAGGTCCCAGCCTATTCCCAGGCTCGAAGTAAAGGAGCAAATCAGGACAAGAGACACACAGACTGGTAAAATTGTCCCTGTGATCAGCAATACAAAGTATAACAAAAATTGATGCCTTAATGGTGGGCAAAACATTTTATTTAATGCAGCAGTTGTATTATTTCAACAGACAGAGACACAGAAATAGCTTTGAGCTGCCCTCCTGTCACACTCGGCATTTGGCCAGCTCTTCAGCTTTCATACTCCCCTTTATAATAAACCATAGTCCCATCTGACCAGAGAACTGTCTGTATCAATTTCTGAAAAATGTCATTCAAAAATTATGCCAAATTCTGAGCCTAAATGAAGTCCTGTCTATTCATTTCTTGTGATGCAGCAACTGCAAGTATGTGCCAGCCTATGTGCTTGGCTCTTACTAGCTATATACAGAACCTCAACAAAAGTTGAAAGGTAATTTTTAACATTTTCCTCAACTGGGTTATCTTTCTGAAACGAAAATTGTGTTCTGTTACCTTGATATAAAAACTGGACCTGCATTTCAAAAACTTGATTTGTTAGAATAGCATCTCCATCAGTCTAACTCAGTAGACAAGAAGTTCTTTAATGCACACAAGCCTTCTTCAGCAGAGGTATGAGAATGGCTTACTTTCTCTAAGAGTCTCACAGGAGGCTCTTACCTCCTGTGCCAGCTCACTGCCTGATTCATATGTACGTGTAAAACTCTTTGCAGTTCAGGGAAGCGCCCACCTCAGCACGAGAAGAGATTCTTCTTTAAAGAGTACAACCATCCTGCATGAAGATCTCAGCACATGAGCCCTGATATGAATGTTATATGAATATTATTATTATTATTATTAACGTGTTTGTTGCATAGGATTTAATTTAATTCATCCTTATTCTAATAATTTTGTGTACAAGCAAGAGCATGGGCACAAAACTACATGTCCTCAATAGAGTCTGGAGCGTTGTTATTTATTACAAATAAATCATCTGCATACTAATTTCTTATCTTTCCATATTAAAAGAGGTAAATCTACACAGATATCAATATGAATCTCAGTCAGAGTTCCCATCTGGGCAACAATATGACTATGTATACATTGTTTTTCAGTGGACTGCAATATATAGATATTTTGAAAATCAAATGACATTTTCGTTTGACCCCTTCTCCCTCACACAGTGCATACCTGTAGTGTCAGTACGTTCCTTCATTCTTTTCTTATTGTCTTTCTCTCTCCTTCTTCTTTATTTTTCCAACCTCGTTTCTGAAGACAGAGGTGGATTTTGCAGCTGTGAGGACTAAGTTCTCTATTACGTATAACCATAAAAACAAAAAAGTAAATGTAGGCTCTGTTCAGTTTCAAAAAGGCAGGATATTTTCCAGGCCCTGAAATCACTCCTATTTACACTTAACCCAGGAGCTACATTATTTGGGGCAATTCCAGGCAATGAAAACACAATTCCCTGTAGCATGGCTCCACCTCCAGTATTTTGCTATGAATTTTCTTTTTACTTTATTTTGCAATTTTGTTGTTTAAAATATACTCTGTTACCATTTTCTAGTGGCATTGTCTCAAAGCTTACCCAAATACACACTGAATAAAACAGAAGTGACGCAGTGAGCCCTCCGGTATGATATAATACTGCCCACTCTGAGCAACTGAAGTTGAGGAAGACTTAACTTGGGAAGTAAATGAGAGCCTTTCTTTTCCTCATCCCAGCTTCACATTATTGGCAGTATATTACAGTCTGTACAGACATTAAAAAACACATACCTTACCTGTTTGTGCTCTACTGAAAACCTGATTTTCTTGTTGTTTCCTTGCATTGAGCCACTTAGTCTCTCAAGCTGCAGTCTTCCTCTGCCACCTACCTCCCTCTGTCTGAAATATATGAAAAAGTGGAATGAAAGATGCTTCCAAAATGAAAGCATTTACAGGAATTAAAGCTTTTGTATAAAACCACTTTCTTTTTCAAAACAAAACAGGCAAAGGTATGACTGTGCAATCAAAATCACTGATACCGGACATTGCAGAGGAATTACATCAGGACTTTAGTGCATATATTAATAGGGCTGGTGCTTGAGAAACTGCGAAAGAGTGACACAGACTTTTTTTACTTTCACATGATAGCAATTAAAAAAAAAAAAAAGTAAAAATAAAACATAAAACCCCCTATTTTGTGCTTGGAAGTGATTGTTAGGGAAAATTGTCACTGAAACTATCTTTCTTCCTGGAGCACAGAAAAAATATATATTGTAGATATTACATACAAATACAAAAAATATGTATTTTGGTGAATAAATCTCAGAACAAGCCAGATTCACCTTTCTGATGGCTCACTGCTGAGAGGGGGAAAGAGGTGCACAGTGATTCAGCTCAGATCTGAATGTGCCAAAATACCTGCATCAGAATAGCTGATGCCTCTGCCTCCGAGGGCAAAACTGACTCTGTTCCTACGCTGACTTGGGAAAAAACTTCCATGAACTTTCCTATTTCAAAATCAAGCCCTAAATTCAATGCATTCAGTGTGTTCTAACGCGTGTGAATATATTCCCTTATGACAGCTCTGGGTTTCCCTTCCAGCCCTGCATAATGATCTCTTCATCTGCCGCCATCAGTAGAGGAGAGACAGGTGATGCCTCTGGCCCGTCAGGGTTGGGCAGGACGGGTGAGTGACACGCGCCAGATGCTGCACCCTGAGCTGGGCTGCAGCTCCCCTGGAAATACATCATGGAGTAAAAATCACCACGTACGTTCCAGCTGCTGCAGGGCACGTCACTGGAGCAGACGTGCTGTCACATGTACGAATGCACACCAAAGAGTATCCGTACGTGTGATCAATTAGCAGCTAACAGTTAACGCTTTGAGGTGTAGGGGAAAAAAGGAAAAGGGGGGAAAAATCATACTTTCAAAGGAAGATCAAAATTAACTATACAAGTTCTGTGAGGCTGAAAAACAAAATAAAACCAGGTTCTTCAAGACAGTGAAGGAGACAATGAAGTCAGTGACGTGTGTCCCCTGATTTTTACTTCGTGTTTTACTGTATTTATAATATTGATTTTTATCTTTAATGTCAATTAATTCAGTGCCCACAAAAAGTACCAAGCCAGCAGCTCTTGAGCCTAAAGTCTTCTGTATTAATACAGACCCAGAGGCTGGACCTCAAAAACATCCCTGAGAACACCATGGTAACAGTTGCCAAGCCCTAAAAAAACAAAAAAGCTTTTAGGGATATGGAGCACAAAGACTGACAAGATAAGAAAGAGGAACAGCATTATCTATCTTCATTCATTTCAGCCAAGTTTGACCCATGTAAACCCACAAGTAGTGCATTCAGCTAGAAGTTGAGCATGTGCTGAGTCCTACAGGCAGATTGAGGCATTAGAGATTTAGAGCAAAAGGAGAGCAGGGATAGGAAGACTAGTGAAATTGAATTTATCATCTCATAGAGGAGGCACTGCACAATGTAAGCGATACACACAGCAAATAGACAAGAATTGCAAGAAGTGAGTCAGCACACAATCTTTAGTATTTAGAAATATGACTACTGCCACATAGGAGTGTAGTACATTAACATTGTATAGGAATATTAGTATTAGTTAGTTTGTGGACTGTGCAAGATGATCATCGGTAACTTGAAAGTTGATATAAAATCACACCAATAAATTTAGCAGATAGCATAGTAACAAGAAGACTGGTGAGTAAAGTGAGAACTGGGACATTTGGCAATACCTGAGTCCATTGCTGAGTCTCTTGGCATTCTCCAGAACAAACAGCACATGAATGGAGCTCTTTGAAGAGTTGCACATCTATGATCAAGGAAGACAAGTGATGGAAAAGGTCTTAGAAAGGATGACTGTACAAAGCATCATGAGCAGGTGTCATAAGCTCACATGGGATCATCACAGTTTTCAGCCTAGTTACTTGCAATCTCAGTCAGATATCTAAGAGTTTAGCAGAAATTCCAGAAACTTTCCAGTACCATCAGCTCCTCACCACCAAGCAGTCCATGTTTTTCATATACCTGTAGTATGAAAACTGAAAATACTGTGGTCATTACAGTGGGAGAGCACATCAGTACGACATCTTTAGAATTGTGTTATGGCAAAAAAACCCAACAGCCATAAGCATCAATTGCTAAAAAGGTATTTTACTTTGTGTATACTTTCAGCAAGAGAAATGTTAGAATAATAACAAATTCTTGCCTCAATATTTTTAAAACAATGTTGAAAATGTTGCATAGGTTGCAAATAAAAAAGGTATAAAAACTATTGGAAGAATTGCAGTAGAAATTTTTTTCCTGCCCACCTATTTGGCAGGAAAAAAAATTATTTTATGGAATAAAATAAGTTTCATAAGAGAAAATAATCCATGCTAAAGGACTGTTTAGATAAGTGAAGTAAGGCATTACATGAACCAACAGCTGGAAGCTGAAGCCAACCCAGCTCGAGCTGGAAGTGAGAAACACTGAAGGCTGCTAAGAAGAGTGGCAAACTGCTGCAGCGAGGGCTGGATTCTCCCCTCACCTCATGTTATCTCCTATTTGGAAAAGCATGCCTTTCTGGAAACTGTGAAAATTTACCTGAGCTTCTAAAGAAGTATATTATGAACAGCAAGAATGATATATGTGGTAGGACTGAAAAAACAGAAAGGTCCCTTCTGGATGATAAATACTTAATCCTTTAATTGAACACAATACTCAGTGCTCAAACCTTCACACACTGGGGCCTGGCAGGCTAGCACTGGATGTAGGATTTCCAGGGAAGGTGAGCAACAAATGTGGTCAATGCTACCACATTTTTGTCTGGTCTTCCTAAATGCTGATGTTTTGTTTGATGATCTGTTTGCTTGTCTGGTAAGCCATTAGCAGTAGTACCCAATTCTTGTTTAGTGAAAGGTTCCAATTTAGTTAGAAGATAACACTGACTTGCTTTAGAGGAATGTTTTCTGAGGCAGGTTGTAACTTTCTGCATCTCGCTGTTTATCAGAACCCATCCTTCCTTATTCCTAACAAGATTTTCTTTTCATATTACTGCTGTGAAATATTTACCAGTGTATGGCTTAGGAGTAGGCCCACGCCAGTGCTGTAATGGTACACAGGCAGTTCTTAATCCATGTCCTTCCTAAAATTTTGCTTTCCTTTACTGCTGTCATAATTTTCTCTCTGAGGTAATTCAGCTGTTTCTTTCCAAGTCTTTGTAGTTCCTTATGTTACTCAAACCACCTAAAATTCTTTAGTTAAGACCAAGGAAAACTATTTTTATATAATTGTAAATACACTGTGAGATCATTAGTGAATACAGTTTCTGACCCTTGGTTTCCAGGATAATTTCCTATACCAGCACTAATTTCACAGATGCACCAAAGAGGCAAAATAATGCCAGCATTTTTGCGTGAATGTTTGTATTGGTCTCCATTAAGACACTAAAGTTTACTTGTGTCTTACACTGCACAGTTTTACAGTTGAATAACTGTCTATAAAAGAGACTGAATTCATACCAAGCCACATCAAACCCAATTGCCCTAACATATACTTTAGTGTGAGGTAAAACCCCTAAATTCCGCCCTCAAGGAGAGAGTCTCCAGGGTACACAAGCCAGACCATCTGCCACATTGCAGAACCCAGTCACACACGTTGCTGTTACACTTTGGGTTTTCCTACACAAGAAGTGAATGCTCAGCCTTGGCAAGTGTCAGGTCCTACCTTTGCTACGGCACAGAGTCCTGGTGAAGGGCTGGTCTGAAGAGCAGGGAGGCATGCTGTGTCTTTGGAGCAGGTGTTCATTGGACTTACCCTCTGAGAAATGGGCTTTTTTTGGTACCTTGCCCAGCATACTAACACCTTTGAAACAGGCACAGCTCTGTGTGTGCTGGGAAAGCTCTCTACCCCTCATACGCAGGGACACAGAGGAGAAGTGAGATCCCGCTGTCTCAAGTGAGATCTCTCAGTCTCTCACCCTGAGGAGCGAAGGGCTGTTCTTTAGCTGACTGCTTTAATTTGGACACCAGCCACTGAGTGAGTCCTTCCCACTACTGTAACTATTTGCTTACTGCTCAGAAGAAGTAAAATCATAGAGTATAAGATACATTTCTTATTTTAAAGCCTAATGCCCAGAGGCCATCCCCTCATTTTCTTGACCACCAACACAAAATTGGCTCTGATGGGGGAAGGAGCAATGCAGAACTCACAGCCACAGTGTTTCAGGCTGCATTTCAGTACGAAAAACGAAATTCCCAAACTAGAATATGGAGAAAAAATTCTGCTTAAATATGAATATTAAACCTTGCACTTGGTGCAGAAAACATTGAAACATGCTCATCAGGCACTGAAATATGATTTTGGTGAACGACAGGCATTCAAAACAATTTATAGCACTTGGAATATAAAAATTGTATTTTGGAGGAAACAAAATAGAGTCGATGCTTAGTTTTAAATATGAGGTTTTTCTGCTAAAGTTAGTTTAAATATTTCCAGGTCTTCAAAATTCAAAGTGTTCATTCTTTTCAGATTTTTCCTAATACTATTGTAACCAATCAGCATTTGACAACTGAGTAATATTCTTTCTCTCATATTTTCTATATTTTTTCTGCTTTATTACAGGTGCTTAAAACAAAACAAAATGGGTCTCTTCTCACAGTAGCTGTGACCCATACCATGAAGCTGAACATTTCAAAGAGTTAATATTGAAATGAGAACTTACATCTCTGTTAAAAAATAATCTGCCTCCTTTGCAACTCCTTTAAAATGAGCAGTGAAGATACATTCACCTATTTACAACTTCGCGTGTCGTACTCAGCGGAAAGCCAGGGAGTAAATCCAGTTTACCTTCACGATAATTTGTTGTTTTGACGTTACTTTGCCCTCGGCGTAATTTTAGTTTCTATTAAATGCAAGAGCATGGCCGTTCCCGGGACTTGTAATGATTCAAATGTTTCTGGGGAGACTCCTCCTCGGGAGCAACTGGTTTTTCCTCCTTCGGTTTATCAGACCTCTCAACTCCTGTGGCTTTGGTGGTGGCATTTTCCGGCGGACACCGGACTTGGTGGGATTTGGAGGGGGTCACCCAGATCCCTGCCTTTCCCGGAGCTCCACTTCGCCCCGGCCAGGAGCGGGGGCCGACGAGGTGGGGGCCGGCCGGGGCATCCTCCCCGGGGGCAGCGGGGCGGCACTCGGCACAGGAGGCACGTGGAACGTAATGAAATAAATTAAAATTTAAAAAGCAGCGGGAGATGGGTTCACTCGCCGGGTAAGCCCCCGTCTCCCGCCGACCCCCGCTTCCCCCCGCACCCCGCCAGCCTCCTGCGTGGCCGGAGCTCCTCCTGCGCCTCCCGCCCCGCTGCTCCCGGGCAGTCCCGGCTGCGGAACAGGGGTCTCCCTGCTCCCTCCGCCTCTGCCACCCGCCGGGCCCGGGGCTGAAATTCCCCCGGCGGCCGGGGAGCCCCTCCAGTCCCGGCGTATTTGCGGGAGGGAGCCACGCTATAGGAAGGGCGGAAGGCAGAGAAAGAAGGCAGGGAGGGGGTGTCAGCACAGCCCAGCGTAGCCTTATCCCCCCTCACTCCTCCCACCAGTGCGTGGTGCCTCTTAACCCCCGGGAACCTCCCTCCCGCGAAGCATTACTCCACTCTGCAGAACACGAGTTGATGAGAAAAAAAATACTTCTCGGCCGCGGCCAGCCATGAGCTGTTTGGATGTTATGTACCAAGTCTACGGTCCTCCCCAGCCCTACTTCGCAGCAGCCTACAGCCCGTACCACCAGGTACGTGTAGCGGACAGCGATGAAGAGGCAGAAGGTGGGAGGGGTATCGTTTGGAGGATGGCCGTCTGGGGCCTCGCCAAAGGGAAAAAGGGAAAAGGAGAAGGGGAGGGGAAAGGGGGGGTGGGAGGGGGGGCGAGCTGGGAGGCT
>VZTD01005743.1:69554-175128 GCA_013397725.1 Rhagologus leucostigma
CGGAGCACAACCGCATCCCACCTCGGCGCGGGGATCGGCAGGGTACGTACCCCGGCGGCAAACGACGGGCTACGGGATGCCTTGGGAGAGAGGGTGCGATTTTAACCCTCAGAAGGATTTTTAGGGGGGTTGTTTACTTGTTTGTTTGTTCGTTTGTTTTAAAATGTTTGCTTGTTTGTTTTCTTTACCGGGACGGGCTCCTTCCGAGCGCGGCGGGTCGGGGTAGCGATGTCCGCGGTGTGTGGGGACCGTCGGGAGCTGCGAGGCCGGGCTTCCCGGGGCATCGCTCACCCCTGCGTGCCGGCGTCCCGGGGCCGCTGCCGCGTACGCCGCTTCGTGCAGAGATTTTACAGCCGCCTCGGAGGGCTGCTCCGGAGTTACGCTCTGGAAGTGGGGGTGCGAGAGAGACGGGAGGTTGCGTGGTTTCCCGTTTTGGCGATGGCAAAGGAAGCCGCTGCCGCGAAGAGGAGCAAGGGGCTACAGGATGCTCCCCCGGGGCGCTCTCGGCGGCAGCGGGACCCCGGCCTGTCCCCTAGCCCCCCCGACTTGCCGGCAGCCGCCGTTCCCTGCGAGACCCACGGGTGCTTCGTGGACTGGAGCCACGTCTCGCCGCCTCACTGCGCGTAGCTCCGCCCGGGCGGTCGCGGGTGTCACCTAATCCCGAGGTTTCAATACAATGATCCCTCCGGCCGCGGGGATGTTTCGGGCACGCACGGCCCGCGGTGCGCGAGGCTCTGCTGGCGCCGGGATGCGCACGGTCCCGCGTGGGTCAGGCTCGGCTCCCCGGGCTGCACCTGCTGCAACACCGCTTTCCTTTTACCCCTCTGCGTTGCCAGTTTTCCCTCGCCCTTACCACTTCCAGAAATTAATTTCTTCCTCCCCCAGCACAACGAAAAAGGGGATGGGTACAGAGAACAGCGCCCCGGGCCCGAGGCGGGTGCAGTCCCCGCCGCGCAGTGCCGGGCCGGGGCCAGCGGCGTGGCGGTCCCTGTGCCGCCTCCGGCGCCCGGCAGCGGGGCCCAGTACCCGTCACAAATAGCAGATGATGTCTTCCCCCACCTTGCCTTCCCTCCCATCACCCCTTCAGCCCCCGGCACACGGCTTATGACATTATTAAGGGGGATGATTATTACCTCAGTGGCCGAACAGGGAGCCAAGCGGAAAGGCCGTCGTCGCGACGAGTGACATTATTAAATATATCGCGCGTCTTGGCCCAAGACTCTGCCCCGTCCCCTCGGTTCTTCCCCCGCCGGCCGCCCCAAGGCTCTGTCCGCAGCGGCCAAGCCCGGGCTCCGCGTCCCAGCGCTTATTGCTAAGAAACTCCCAGCAGCTGCAGACACGCTAACGCGCATGAAGAGGGGAAACATCCGGCAAACTTCTCAACACCTGCTGTTTTCCCACTCGGCAGAGTCCAGTAAAAGGAGATTAACCTTGTAGTAAATGCCTGGAGCTTCTTGCTGTCCAGGGAAATGCTGTGTTTTGCCCTGAAATGTGTTTAAGACTGCCAGTCGTTTTCCCCCCTCTTTCCTTCTCCCTCGCCGCTGTGGTTTACAGGACGCTCTTTGCACCAGATTTTCGGAGCCGGGGACCGAGCGGCTCTCGCCTTCTCCCAGCTGCCGGCGCTGCTGCGTGGGTGCTCGGCCGTCGCCCGCCCGTGCCCCTGCATTGCAGCCCCTTGGCGGCCGCCGTCCGCTCCGGAGTCAGCTCCAAAGAGCCTTCTTGTGCGGGGATTGGTGCGGGGGGACCCGGCGGTGTGACTCCCGCCCTGCCGCGCCTTCCCCACCCGGCGCCTGTCTTGCTCCATC
Source organism: Rhagologus leucostigma (assembly GCA_013397725.1). NCBI lineage: Eukaryota > Metazoa > Chordata > Aves > Passeriformes > Rhagologus > Rhagologus leucostigma. Next base: position 71,360 of record VZTD01005743.1, read on the forward strand.
CCGGCCGGCACCTGTGGGTTTCGGGCCCCAGCCCTATTTGCAGTCCCTTAGCTGCCCCCGGACTACAGAGGGTGACAGAGGGGTGTGGGGATTGTGGTGTGTGCTGAGGGAACGGCGGGCAGCCGAGGACCAGACTTTTGCATCCTCTCGGAAAGACCGCGGGAGAGGGCTCGGCGCTGCACGCCGGCTGGCACAGGGCGGGCCGGCGCACCTTGGCCGTGCTGCGTGACCCGCTCCGTTTTCTTTCCTTCCCTGCAGAAACTCGCCTTTTACTCCAAAATGCAAGAAGCCCCGGAGAGCGGCAGCAGCGCCAGCGCCGGCAGCTCCTTCTCCAGCCACCCCGCGACCAGCATCAAGGAGGAAGACTGCAGCCCCGAGAAGGAGCGACCCCCCGAGGCCGAGTACATCAGCTCCCGCTGTGTCCTCTTCACCTACTTCCAGGGGGACATCAGCGCCGTGGTGGACGAGCACTTCAGCCGCGCGCTCAGCCAGCCCAGCAGCTTCTCCCTGGGCAGCGCGAAGGCGGCGCGGAACGCGGGCTCCTGGCGGGGTGAGCGCGCAGCGCGGTGCGGGGGGCGCGCGGGGTGCGGGGGGCGGCGGAGGCCCCCTCTGGGCCGGCACCTCGTCCCCATCTCGGCTGCGCATCCCGGCTCTCTCCTCCCTCCCACCAGCGGCTGGTGCCCGGCAGGCATCCCCTGGGATCCCAGGCCAGGAGCTGCCAGCTGCTTGGCCCTTTTAGGGTAAAAAAAGAAAGAATAAAGCCCTTCAGATTATGCCGGGCGGTCACGGCCCAGGGAGGAAGTGGCCTGGGAGGCGGTCGGGGACAACAAATTGTCTTTTCGCTGCAGGTGTTTTACTCCAACTAGCGGTGGAGTGACCCCCAAACTGTGATTGTGATCAGTGCATGCCCCGTTGACCCTAGCTTTCAGTTTAGAGTAGTCATAGTGATGGGAGCAAAGCAAAAAGCAAATGTGAGAACCATCTCATTAGCTTCCCACCTCTAAAAAAGAAGACTGTGTGTCCCTGTATCTTGCCCTGCATGTATCACCACCCTGATTGCTGCTGGAGCACTGACAATGGCTCTTAAGTTTCTGAAAAAGAGGGCTTCCAGACCTGCCCATGGCCATGTGCTGTCAAGGCCAAGGCCATGGCTTACATACTGTGGCGTATAGGTAAAACCTTATAAAATGAAGGCCTTGTTGCCTTTGTAAAATCATGGCTCAGCTAAGTAGAAAAGGACTGGGAAAGAGACGCAGCTGAATTAGGGGGAGAAAAACATGCTGCGTGACCATCGCGTGCTCACATCGTGGTGGATGGTGGTTGGTTGAATTATGCTTGTTGTGCTTTAAAACTATGTAAGCTAATAACAGGCTAACTGCTTAAAAAGGCTGGGTTTTTGCAATAAAGAGGCTCTCCTTCGCACCTGCCTGGGGACTCTGCGTCGCTCATTATCGCAACAGTGCACAGCTCTCCATATCCATGCCTGATTCACGCTGGACAGGCCCACAAGGGTACTCAGGGCAGAGGGGAACAACCTTCCCCACACTTTAGGGTTGGCACTTCTTTGTGGGCAGTCTTAGTAACCCTCCCTCACAGGGCCACCTGCTCGGCCAAGGCTGGTTTCCCAGTCGTTGCATGAATTGCTGTCTGTAGTGTCTAAGAATATTTTGTGGATGAGAGCTATTCAGTGCTGGAATTGATGGCAGGAGAGGAGGTTCTTTTGCTCATCATGAGCTGCTTCTCCTTCTCCCAAGCAATGCCAAGGCTCAGAGCTGACATACTTCCCTGGCAAAGAAGTATTAGGAGCATTTTTTTCAGGAACAGTGTGCATTCCCAATTAATCATGCATGACATCTATTTGTGCTATTAATAATCACCAGTCCATCTTGTGTGTTGCTTACTGGGCTAAGAAAATGTAGGGTCCTTGTCCTTCGCCCTGCCAATCTCCAAAGATCTGCAGAGGGCTTCCCAAAACTGTTGACAATATACCTAAGAAACAGGCCAGTGCAATAGATGGAGAATTGCCCCCAGATATTTGAGTAGTTCAAGCTTGCCTTTAGTCACATCTCTCGCTGTTCCTGCCCACTTTGCAACTGCACTGAGGCAGCAACCGCTTTCCGGGAAGCGTTGGGCATAAATGCTTAGACAAGGAGACTACTACGAAAGAAAACATGAAAAACCCAATCCTGAAAATTTCAGTGGTGTATAATAGCTCTCACTCCGTTTCCATTACTGAAGGAAAGAGATGTTTCTCTTGCCTTAGATAACAACCTTTTGCCCATCTACATACTAAGAGAAACCTGGAGCAAATAGTTGCAGTTCCATGGATAAGCCACAGGCTAGGTGTGTTGGATGTTTAGTTGGAGAGGAATATGTACTTGTTTGGAGCAAGTTCTTGTGTTTGCCAGCTTTTTGTGGAATAAAGGGAATGAAAGGATTGGTTTGGGTGGATCAGAGAGGAACAGAACCCTAGGGAAAGGAGATCAAGGCTTGTGGGGTGTGCTCTTTGCTGACTTTCCCACTTCCTTCACCCAGATGGTTCCTTCCCAATGAGCCAGCGCATCTTCCCGCCGTCTTTCTGGAACAGCACGTACCAGCCCTCTTCGGTCCCAGCCAGCCTGAGCAGCCCCCTGGCAGCTGCCGCCCACAGCGAACTGCCCTTTGCCGCGGCCACCGACCCCTACGCGCCTGCCTCTCTGCACAGCCACCTGCACCAAGGCGGCCCCGAGCCCTGGCACCACGCCCACCACCACCACCACCCCCACCACCACCACCCCTACATTGGGACACAGAGCACTGCCTACCCCCGCCCCACCGCCATGCACGAGGTCTACGGGCCCCACTTCGACCCCCGCTATGGCTCACTCCTGGTGCCCACGGCCTCCGTCCGCCCCCACCGCCTCACCCCCGCCTCCGTATCCACACCAGTCAGTCCACCCTGTGAACTGGGCAAGAGCGAAGCGGGCGCTGCTGCAGCCTGGACGACACCGGGTCCCTTCCCCAGTGCAGCAGGGGACATGGCACAGAGCATCGGCCTCAATGTGGACACAGGTAATGAGCTGCCCTTGGTCCCTCCAGGTGCCCCAGCTCAGCTGCACCCCTGATCCCTGACTCCACACCATCCATAGCATTAGGGAAGGACTCATGGGGAGTGGCTGAGGTTCTGCTGTGGGGGAATGAAGTGAGGGTGGAAGCCCCATGTGTGAGTCCTGAGCTCTGCCCTGGGTTCTCTTCTTGGGGCTCTCAGGCCAGGCAAGTGAGGAAGGGAGAGGAAGGATGGGACAGGCCAACACATCACGTCTCCACAATATTATTTGAATTTCTGATGCCCTCAAACATGCCCTGAGGCTGCAGGTTGCTTTGAGGTACTTTTGTCTTGGCCCTGGTCTTGCCCCTTCATTAAGCAGCGAGAGTTTGGAGCAGAATGGAGCAGCCCCAAAGGTCGCTGATTGGCCCCATCCATGTGCTGCCCTGCGAGGTCATTTCTAGACACCACGCAGTTTCATGAACTAGTTCCTCTCCTTATTTACCTCTTCCTTCCAGTTTTTGAGATGAAAGCACGATTGCATTTGCTGAGCAAAAAAGGCAGTGGTTTTTCCCTGGTAGTGCCTGTTGGGGTGTCTGGAACTAAGGCTGTGGCTGTAGCGCTGACAAAAATGGGTACACAGGCACAGTCAGCAGTGACAGATCCTGAGTCAGTGGTTGTGAGGCAAGGAAAGTCCGCTCCATGCTGGTTTCGCTATTGCAGCCACTAATGGGTCCTTATGGTGTCCTTACTTTAAGCAAGAGGAACGTGTGCCTGTTTCCAGTCTGGCTTGGGCTCTTCTTCTTGTTCCACAGCCTTCTGGGGCTCTGGAGATCCCATGCTTTAGACTGATCTCAGCTGGCAAGAAATGCAATTTGTTTTCCTCTGTCCTTAAATGCCTGTACCTATTTTTCTTCTTCTTTTTTTTTTTTCTTCTCTCCGTTCTCAGGTTTACAACCTCAGGATAAAAGCAAGGATCTGTACTGGTTTTAGAGCTGTCCTTCACTCTTCTTCCCCTGTAGCTCTCTACCCGTTAGACATGGTGGCATTCAGAGCTGAAATCGGGTCAGTTTGTAACAGCTTCTGGTCTTGGTTTGCAGCTCGCCGTTACTCCTTCTGTGGTGGATCCCTTCTGAGCTGATGTGCTGACTCAAAGACTCTGAGATCCCCCCTTGCCCTTTTCCAAGCCCACCGTGGCCCTGCTGCTCGGGGAAAGACAACGGGATTTAAAAGGACCTGGCATTGCGAGGGGGATACTCTAGACTTACTTCGGAAAGGAAAGTCCTTCTGTTGCAAGAGGAGAGCCAAAGACATTGAACTTCTATTTAAGCAGACCCCACACCCAGACCTGCAGCCAGACTACTCTGAAAGAGTCAAATGACATCATGGATGGTGATGCAAAACCACTGGCCTTCATACAGGGAGCAGAGGAAATTGTGGGGGGTTTTTTAGTGGTGTGAATATTTTTTTATGGCAGTGAAAGTTATTTCTTGAATGCAAACATGGCAAAGCTACTCAGCAGTAGTAGCTGGATTTTCACTTTGCATTATAGAAAAGTAAAAGGAGAAGAAACTGGAACTCAGGAACGTTTTCGGACTATCAAGGAACCAGTCAGATTTTTCAGCTTTGTAGTTGTGAGTGGCAAGTGTCTGACTGGGGCCATCTGCCCTGGACTTACAGATATGCAGCTGTTCCCCTCACAACTGCTTAAATCCCAGAAAGACGAAAACCAAGGTGGCACTTCTCAGAGTTTGGAACACTTGCATTGGATGTATAACAGTTGTTTGGTTGGGGGTGGGGGTTGTTTGTTCGGTTTTGGTTGGTTTTTTTTGGGTTTTGGGGGTTTTTTTGTTCTTTTTACAATAAATGTTTTCTGGTGAAAGTAAAACCCTCTTAAAGCAGAGGGAGAAAGGAATCTGATGAAGAATGGCTCACCTTCAACCCAACAGCCTTTAAGGGGAACACCAGAAAGAAAAGCACGTGATGGACAGTAGGTCTGAGTTGCCTCTAACACTTCCCTTTGTCTACTTGTTGCTGCCATTTTGCCACTTTAGTCGTTGTTTTCTTTGGGGTTTTTTGAAAGGGGGAATAGGATAGATATTTAACAGTAACAAAGCTGTATTAAAGGTATCTCCTCCTTTCACCCTGTGTACATTAATGAGGAATTAAAGCTAAATAAGAGAAATGAGGCAAACTGGAAACTTTAGGATGAGAAAAGTATCTCTCACATGGATAAAGTGAGTTATTTTATTATTTTGCATGAAAGATAAATAGAAATCCTAACAGTTGAAAATATTTTCTTAGTGGGTAAAATACACAAAGACAAATACAAAAGATAAGAAAATATGAGACCATTGCAGTGCTACATTTTAGTGTATGGTGTGTCTGTAAGATTGGTTAAAGTAAGGGAGCTGGTCCATATTTCTTCTGCTAGGAGAGGGGACTGTAGCATATAGAATTGCTATTGCAGCGGTAAATTAAAATGTTGTTACCAGGTGATGAATAATTATTGAAACAGGGCAGAAATGGCAATTACCGTGTACTTACAGCTGAGTTTTTTTATTGACAAAACATCTGATCCCAACACTACTGTGTTTTGGGGTTTGGTTTTTTTTTCCCTTAATGTAATGTCTTCGAAGCTGACAAATTTTAAAGCATATAGTAGGAGATTCCTGACATTACCCCTTGACACTAGGAGAAGCAGTAGAAAATGGACTTTCATGCTGTGATGAGAGTTTTTACCTTCCACACTCTCACAAAAGCTGGCCTAATGTTCACCGTGTGTCAGAAGTGAAGTTATGAATAACCCAAACTTGCTTCTCCTAGGTTTGGTGATAACTCAATTTCTGGGAAAGACTAGTAATCCTAATAGAAAGAGTTTGACAAAGCAGTGTGAGTACGTACTGTGAGAAGCTGACAAGGAGCACCCCTGGCCAGAGCTTAGCATATGGCAGGGGAGAACTTGCCGTGATTCCTTCAGCCAGACAAACTGGTGGGCATTTTTCCCTCAGCCTCCAAAAAGCCAGAGCCCAGACAAGCTGCAAAGGGCAAGGGAGTGACCCCAGAATTTACGTTACTGGTTACACCAAAAACATGTGTTTATCAAGGAAGAAGGCACCAGCTTTTTGCAGGAGAAAAGTAACTAAAAATGGCATTTAACTACAGAGTCTTGAAGTTAGCAAGGTCATTTTGTGATCATTTGCCTGAGGGTATTTTCAGGCTGTTTATAAAGGTTGTTTTTTCTTTTTTTCCTTTTTTTTAAAGATAGGTCTGAGTCTATCACTGGTTGTGCTTTGACACAATTATCTCTGTTTTCTTTCTTTTTTCCTCCCTTCTTCTCTGCAATTCTTAACAAGGAGGGCTGAGTGACGCAGCCCAAATACATTTGGAAGTATTCATGTGAGCATAAACCAGTCATTTACTACATTGGCATTTACAGTTCATTTTGACTGCGAATGGATTCAGGCATGAGAATTTATGCGATGAATACATGAATATTGGTTTTGGCGTTTGTTCTGTGGGTACATTTTTACTGTTGTATCATGAAAGCATCTAAACAGAAAAGCCAAGACAGCGGCTCAAGGTGTTAAAAGTGCAAACAACTTTTTTAAAATGCTCCTACCCTGGGTGGACTGCAGCCTGAAAGCACACATGCCCTGTTTTGGCTAATCCTTGCAGTTTTGCTCACTCTGTGTTATTCTGACTCCTGAAGGACCGCTCACAGCACCGACCTTTAAGGCTTGTGCATGAGTCTTTGCAGGACTGGGGCCACAGCTGCTAATGCAGTAACAGTGCACATGACCTCCATGCCATTTCTCAAGTCTGTTTTATTCCTCTTTGCATCATAAGTTATTACTCCCTTAGTCATGAAAGCTTGCAGAAAATCTGGAATAACAAAAGAAACCCTTCTTAGATGTTACGTAAATATTACCTGCCATGTGCTTGCCGCACACTGAAAGGGATGTGAGTCCCCATCCCTGCAGCCTGAAAAGCAGATCCTCCTGCTGTCCCTTTCTGAATGTCATGCACCAGACTGTGCTCTCTAGCTGCCCACCTGACAAACAGACTAGCCCAGCCGGGACAGACAGACAGACACAAACAAACAAACAGCTTCTAACCCGTTTGGGCAGAGTCCAGTGAAGGAGGCAGAGGGACAGGATCTGCTGCAGAGCATGGCAGTGCTGGACATAGCAAGGGTATCTTCTGCTGCCCAATAGCAGGAGTGTCCTCTCCACAAGGAGTTTCCAAAATGAGCTCTGGATGTGTTCACCACAGATATTTATTTCCCTTTCTGAAAATAGCTGAAAATTAGCAAAGCATGAAGGAGACTATTTTAATGATCTCTGAGGTTAAAAGTCTGTCAAGGGAAGGATGGAAGTGGGGATAGGGCATGGTATTTGTGGGTGCAGTCTCCACTTTATTTTAATGAGGTTTTTGCTTCAGTATGGCTGCAGTCACAAGAATGCGGCATAAAACTCTTAAATGCATATATGTGCCCCTACACTTACAGTCTAATGTTGGAGAACTTCAGGGTAATGTTGCTTACTTCTCATCTCCTTTTCCAGTGTGTTTGCCATAGGAGCCCCCACCAGAGGAGGAGGAAGGGAGGAGACAGAGGGTGAAAGAGAGTTCGAATAATCCCTTTTGCGTCCCCTAGACTGTGTGCTGCCGCCTCTGGGGAAATGTATCTGCCCTGTCTCCTCCTTGGGTCAGGAGCTGCCGACCCTTCTCGCCTTCCCTTTGAAGTCATATTTAGGTTCACAAGACAAGCTCTAGCTAGGGCTTAAATGTTGGGCCCTTCTTGGAAGGGAGGAAAATGCTGCTGGTGGCTTTAGATGCAGCAGCGTTCTCTAACTGACAGTTGCTGTGCATCTTTTTCTGGGCAAGTGTTGTAATTAACGTGCCCTTTTGATTACAGAAGGATGAGCCAGCTCCTGTGGAGGATTGTAGTGTCCTGGCTGTCTTCCCGGGCCTGCCACCCAGAGGAGCAGTTGCAGCAGGGAAAGGAGAGGGTCCTATGATTATTTTCAGGAGTGAGACATTGATTTCATATGCTTGGCAATTTTGCATAGGGAAATGCAAGTATGAGATCATAAAAAAAAAAGGGGGGAAAAAGAAGAAGAAAAAAGAAAAAGAAGGAAAAAAAAGAAAAAAGAAAAATCTAAAAGAAAAAGGGGAAAGGGAAAAATAAGAAGAAGAAGAAAAAGAGAAAGAAAAAGAGAAAGGAAAAGAGAAAGAGAAAGAGAAAGAGAAAGAGAAAGAAAGAGAAAGAGAAAGAGAAAGAGAGAAAGAGAAAGAAAAAGAGAAAGAAAAAGAGAAAGAAAAAGAGAAAGAAAAAGAAAAAGAAAAAGAAAAAGAAAAAGAAAAAGAAAAAGAAAAAGAAAAAGAAAAAGGAAAAGAAAGAGGAAAAAAAAGTTTTACTTCAGTCAGTTCTCAAGCTTTGGGACTACAGCCTGGGGAACCATATTGTTAATTTAGTTCCAAGCGTGGTAACACTATTATCTAATCTGAATTTAGCGACAAGCGACTCAGCCTGGGCTCTTCATGTCCATTTCTAATCATAGAGGAGGAGTTACCTTTGCAGTGCACCTTCTACTGCCTCCTTAGCCAGGCATAACTTGAGAATAATGTGCATCAAAGCTCTAAGTGCAAATCGTAGCAGAGAGGCCCTGGGGTGCCGTGTCCCTATCCTCCTGCCCCTGCCCTCTCTGCATCAGGTCCCACAAGAGACAGGGAAGGTGCTGGAAGAGCCCATTCAGTTGTGCAGGAGTGCAGGGATGCAGAGAGCACGAATGCAGATGCGCAGGGTGCGGGTGTGCAGGGTACAGGAGTATATGTGTGCAGGGGTGCAGAGGTGCAGGGGTGCAGGGGCATTGGGCTGCAGGGTGCAGGTGTGCACACCCCTGGGCCCCACTCTCATTCATGGGCACTTCCATTTGCCGTGCTTGGCTGCATTCCACAAAAGCACAGTCTGGCCAAGGTCTGGAGCATTTCTTTAGGTATGTGCCAGTTGCTTATTCGTTCCTGGTAAAGGCAGGATAAACACCTGGCAAGAGTGCTGTCCCATTAGGAGATGTAATACCACATTGGATATTACTGAGGGTACTCCATGTCCCTGCTGCATGGCACATTTCATTCTGCCCTACCTGGCCCGGGTACAGCTGCAAGGTGCCCCTCCTCCCTCATCATACCCAACCCAACTTCTCTGCTTCTCCTGTCCTTGACTTCTGCCCTCAGCCCAGACCCTGCATCTTATCCCCTCTCTGTTCTCCTGCCTCACCCAGGTTCTTCCCTCCTGCACTTAGTTCTGGCCCCACACTGCAGCAGTGAGAAGCAAAGAAACAGTGTTAGGAGGGACACAAACTTTCCTGTCAATGTTGTTTGCATGGAGTCAGTATTTACACAATAAACAGAGTTTGGACAAACATAGGCCACCTCAGGAAGAGCCAGTGCACTGGTCTCAATCTTGCACTGAAGCACTGTGGCAGGAACCATGCCCTAACCCCTGCTCCCAATCCAGTGGAACAACTCCTTTTTTCCAGAAGCTGGGTCCTAAAGAACTGTGACAGCCCCAGTTGCACACAGACACAAATGATTATTCTCTCTTGACAGACCTACACAGCTCCCTCCTTGTATTTAACTGCAGTCCAAGTGAGCTGGATCAGGAAAGAGACACTTGATAGCTGCTGTTTCCGTGGTTGAAATATTTGTGAAGTTAGCGCATAATCTGAAAGCAGAAGCTAATAAATTATAGGGTGCTAATTGGGGCCGGAGTGGAGCCGTCAATCATATTATCCTAAACACACGGAGACCCTCATAACCTAAAAAGGCAAGAAAGCCTCTAGGAACAGCTCCCAGTTGTCACTAGCCATGACCTCCACTTCAGTAAGTGCACAGAGAGTCAAGGCAGACAGTTTATTCTGCTAAGAAAATGCGAATCCTGTATTTAAGAGAGCACTTGTATTTGACTTTGTTTAAACTCTTTGGGAGTGTATTTCCAAGGGCACTTTATTGTTTTCCTTTGCCACTTAATTTGACACATTTTTCACTTCAAAAAAAAAGCGTAGGTCAGATAAGAATTTGCAATTTGTATATTTGCATAGTCCTTAGAGTAACAGTCATTTTATTCACAGTCCAACCTCCTTGCATATAGGCTTGTTTTTTAAAAGCCATCCTATTACTCACGTATCCTTTAGTGCTTCCCATGCCCCAGAAACATATATTCCACTTATGACCTGCAGGACTCTGTGATCTGAGCCAAAACACAACTGTGCAAACATGGCAACTATAGGGCATTTGCAGCTCTAGTCATTTTGTCACTACTTTTTCTTATATTGCTTCCATCAAGATCAAGTATTTTAGTCATAAGTCAAAACTGAATCAGAGAATGCTAAAGAGATTTTTAGTAACACTTTTCCCCAGAAATTTATTTCTGTATGGAGATAGGTAGGCATTCCAGAAAGCATTCCCTGAAGAAAACATCTGAATGGATCAGATCAACTTGAGGGCCATCACACAGCGCATGCAGAAATATCAGGGCATCAGGCTCAGGCAGCATGGGTTTACCAACAGCAGGTCTTGCTTGACTAACTTGATCTCCTTTTATGGCAAGATGACCTACTCAGTGTATGAGGAAAAGGCTGTGGATGTTGTCTACCTGGACTTTAGTAAAGCCTTTGACACTGTTTCCCACAGCACTCTCCTGAAGAAACTGGCTGCTCATGGCTTGGCCAGGATTTTACCCAGCTCACTGGGTAAAAAGCTGGCTGGATGGCCGGGCCCAGAGAGTGGTGGTGAATGGGGATATACCCAGTGGGCAGCGGTCACAAGTGGTGTCCCCAAGGCTCAGTATTGGGCCCAGTCCTGTTTAATACCTTTATCAGTGATGTGGATGAGGGGATTGAGTGTTGCCTCAGTCACTTTGCAGACAACACCAAGTTGAGCAGGAGTGTTGATCTACTGGAGGGCAAGAAGGCTCTGTGGAGGGATCTGGACAAGCTGGATCTGTGGGCCAAGGCCAATTGTGTGAGGTTAAACAAGGCCCAGTGACAGGTCCTGCCCTTGGATCACAACAACCCCAGGCAGTGCTACAGGCTGGGGGAAGAGCGGCTGGAAAACTGCCCGGAGGAAAAGAACCTGGGGGTGCTGGTTGGCATCTGACTGAACATGATCCAGCTGTGCCCAGGTGGCCAAGAAGGCCAATGGCGTCTTGGCTTGTGTCAGAAACCATGTGGCCAGCAGCACCAGGGCAGTGATTGTCCCCCTGTACTTGGCACTGGTGAGGCCGCACCTCAAATCCTGCGTCCAGCTCTGGGCCCCTCATGACAAGAAGGACCTTGAGGTGCTGGAATATGACCAGAGAAAGGCAACAAAGTTGGTGAAGGGTCTGGAGCACAGGTCTTGTGAGAAGCAGCTGAGGGAGCTGGGATTGCTTAGCCTGGAGAAAAGGAAGCTCAGGGGAGACTTTATCACTCTCTACAACTGCCTGAAAGGAGGCTATAGTGAGGTGGGGCAGTTTCTCCCAGGCAACAAGTGGCAGCACAAGGGGACATAGCCTCAAGCTGTGCCAGGGGAGGTTCAGGTTGGACATTAGGAAGAATTTCTTCATGGAAAGGGATGTCAAACATGGGAACAGATTGTTGAGGTGGCAGTCACTACCTCTGGAAGTGTTCAAGAAATGACTGGACATGGCACTTTGTGCTATGGTTTAGTTGACAAAGTGGTGATCAGTCAAAGGTTGGACTCGATCTTGAAGGTCTTTTCCAAGTGAGTCTGTGAAGGGCATCAGAGCCGATGAAGGGTCTGGAGCAAAAGTCTTATGAAAAGCAGCTGAGGGAATTGGGGTTGTTTAGTCTGGAGAAAAGGGGGCTCAAGAGGAACCTTATCACTCTCTGTGACTACCTGTAAGGAGGTAGGGACCTGGCTCTTCTCCCAAGTAACAAGTGACAGGATGAGAGGAAACAACCTCCAGTTGCGCCAGTGGAGGTTTAGATTAGATTTTATGGGACATTTCTTCTCAAAAAGGGCTGTCAAGCATTGGAACAGGCTGCCCAGGGAAGTGGTGGAGTCACCATCCCAGGAGGGATTTAAAAGACATGTAGCTGTGGTGCTGAGGGACATGGTTTAGTGGTACACTTGGCAGTGCTGGGTTGATGGTTGAACTCAATGATCTTAGAAGTCTTTTCCAATCTAAATGATTCTATTCTATTCCAGAAAGAAAATCCAGCTCTGTCAACAGAATTGCAAAGGGAATTAATATCCAAACAGGGAGTGGTTGTTTTACAGCTCTGTTCTCACAGTAAGAGATAGAGGACAGCAGTGAACATCCTCCAAATGGAAGATGTCACACGACTAAGTTAACACATTATAAAAAAGCTTATTTATACAGCAGGATCAGTTATGTCAGTGGCAATAATGACAATATTTTGGCACCTTCACTTGGCTTTGATATCCTGAGTTTCTGGCTATTTCTTAGAGTTAAAACATAGTATCAGTTAGAATTGCTAAGTGTCATTATAAATAGAGCCATGATTGAAAAATCCAGCTGGTATGCAAGCTTCTGCAACTCACTCCAGAGTGTATGAGCGACAAAAATTTTCAAGAATTAATTAAATGAAAGTGAGTTAGAATTTTTAAAACATTAACAGACCTGTCAGGGCTCTTTTACAGACATTCTTTTCTGCAACATCTTTTTTCAGGTCTGTTATAGCTGAATTATATCAGCTTTGTGTAGGAAGAGGTAAATTTGAATCTAGAACAAAGCTTGCCTTCACAGTTACTATTAAAATGCATTGTCCTAAACCCAAATTACAGAGGATCAATTTCACCAGATTATGCTCAGTAAAGTCACACCTGAGGATTCAAACCATCATAGACAGCGTGCCACAGATGTCAAAGAAAATTTTAGAAAGAGAAAATAACCTGGAGACATTAGTCAATTCAAATAAATGATAAAACTTCTCTGCTGAAAACCATCATGGAAAGCAAGGGTGCAGTGACTCTGCCATCAGGATCTTTGTGCCCTTCTATATACGTGATGAGAGAAGCAAATTTTGAGGGACATTTTGATCTAGGCATTTTGATCTAGCATCTGTTATGTAGGATACTGGGAAAGCTGAGGAACAGCAACATTAGTCTCAGTCCTGGACCCTGGCTTGAGGGTCTCAGATAAGTTAGGCTGAGGTGAACTTAGTTCTTGCTTTTCTTGTTCTCAACACTAACTAGTTTCTGCAGGTAACAAAGACTAACAGAAAAAACTTGTGTTAGCAGTGTAGCTATACAACATTTTGCTTTTCTAGTGGTCATCTTTAAGTTTCCCAAATCTTGTGATGATGCCACTGAATGACTGACAGTAAAGTCTCCCAGACCTGTATGTTAAATATGAAAAAGGCAAAAAAATCATCTTGACACCCCAAGTTTTTCTCTCCTGCATGATAAAACCAGAGATGTCTTTCGCCTTTCATATTGCGACAAACCATCCTTTCAAGATGTATAAGTTTTCCCTTCAGAGCTCTTGACAGCCACATTCCCATAGCTTATGTCAAACTGCTGGGCACTCCCTCTGTGGCACAGAGGAATCAGAGTGTGATCCTGCTAGAGCCTGGCATATCTCTCAGCAGCAGCTACATGCACATTTCCATAATTTTATCTTTGATCTAATAAGAACTCAATATTCTTGTCATAAAACATTGGTTTTTCTTTCATAGTACCCTGATCATGTTCCCAAATAGAAAGCATGTGGTACACAGATTTTGGATAGATCTGGTCATCAGTATGTGCCAGCTCAAAAGCCCTTGCAAGCAACCCTGAAAAATAGAAATGCACTGGTGGCTGGGTGCTACCACCTACTGTACACCTGAAGACAGAAGACTTAGAATTGACGCCACTGAAAATGCTGCCTTAGTTAATCAGTAACATCTGCCCCGGCCCTTCACATTTACAAAATTATTTACAAACATTAATTAATCGCCACAGCATTTGTGTTGGGTTGTAGTAAATACTAATCATAGGTAGAAGTAGCATATTTTTCACCCATTCATATGAATGTCAAGTCTGCAGTTGAAGGACTAGACAAACCAGCTACAGACATACGATATGTCCATGTCTATCCAAGCACAGCTCAGAGTTCAGCCATTTGAGAGCCCAGCACTCATGGCTTGTGTGTGTGGTTTCATGTGTGCAGAGTGCTCACCAGTGTTGCTCAGTGTCTGTGCTGTCATCAAGGAACAAGGAAGAGCCTGATACAGGAACCGGCTGTGCCCCAGAGACTCACCTGGGGCGTCTCCTGATCAGTGCCTAGGGGCACATGCCTCCTCTTCCCCAGCAGATTACAGACGGCACTGGGTTGGAGTGTATTTTCTTCACAGCAGCTTGTCTTGTGTTGTATTTTAGATTTGCAACCAAAACAATACTGATAACACAGTAATATTTTAGTTATTGCTGCAGAGTGCCTGCACAGAATCAAAGCCTTCTCTGCTTCTCACTCTGTGCCCACTCCCCAGTGAATAGACTGAGGGTGCACAGGGATTTGGGAGGGGAGACAACCAGGCAGATGACTCAAATTAACCAAAGAGATATTCCATACCATGTAATGTCATGCCCAGCGATGAAATGGAGGAGGGGAGGCTTAAAGAGATTGGCCCTCTTTTGTTCAGGAACTGGCTGGGCATAGGTCTACCTGTCTTGGGAAAAATTTAAGCTAAACAGTTGGAGAGAATTTTTCTACTGCTGTACATCAGCTTAGCTTAACATATTGAACCTGATTTACAGCAGCTGAAAATTGGGTCCACGTGCCTTATACTACCCTTATCTCACATGTGACCTTTCTGATACGTCAGGATTCTTTTCTCCTCTAAACACCTATTTCCTTTAAATGACATTATCACCCTTAAATGCATCTATACTTATTTAAAATCTGTAGCCTTGAAAGTCAAGATACTTGAACTCAAGCATTTCTTGACTCTTTCCCTTGATCTGCCACAGGAGGAGATAAGGACAGGGGCAAACACAGGCCGTGTAATGCAGTGTTGTATTTTTCTCCTCCCCTGTGTTTACCTTTCCACGTGGGTCGCCCCTTCCCTGCCCCTAGCCCTAACCACTCCCTCAGGTTTCTCCCATTGATTCTGTTACCCCAACTCCGCCCATGTACCGCCCCTGTGCCCTGTGACCACTGGTCCTTGTGCTCCCCCTGCCCCCTTCCCCCGGATAAAGGACCCTGCATGCTATGTGCTTTCCTCTCTGGCATTCTACCCTGCCTAGGGGCAGCAGCCTCTGCCTGGGGGAACCATGCCATGTGCTGGCTCTCTGCCTTTGGGAGCCGCCATGGAATAAAAGATCTTCTGCAGCCACCATGTGGAGAACATTCTCGCCTCCTTTATCATCACTGTGTTGTGGGGCTTCAGCTTTCCGGAGGATGCAAGGGGCAGCCTGGAAAGGCACAGGAAGCGGAACAGCCGTTCTCCCTGAGCAAGCCTCACTGCGCTCTCCAAGAAGGCTGTGGCATGCCATACCACCAACAGGACCTCACTACGCAACAATGTAACATCCATTTTCCTGCCCAAGAGAGGATGTGCTTAAGAGGTGTTTCATTCTCGTCACCTCCTGTATGTGTGTCTTCCCTGCTGTGTCCAAAAGTAGGATGAGAACTGCCATCAGGCTCTGTCTGCTGATGTCTGCAAGAGGTGACCCTCTGATAGTGAATAAGTGTTGATGAGAAAAACATGCATCATCAAGAAGAGTTTGAATGAAGAGACGAAGAAACACTTCAATAAGACAGAGAAGGTGAAATCGTGGAGATGTGTAAAGCGAAGGGTGATACAGAAACATGAGGGAACAAGAAACTCTCTTGAAGTACAATCGTGGGTAGATGCAAGTGAGGTTAAGTTTGTCTACATCAAATTCATCTTTACCATAACTCAGTGCAATAGTTGAATTTGCATACTTACTTCTCTAAGGCAGGAAAATGAGGGAGGGACAATGGAGTTTTGGCCCATGTATGAGTAGGGCCATGCTCAGAGCACACACTGTATCACTGAGCATGACTCAGATGACTGTGATTACTGGGAAATTCAGTTGTTACTGAATTCAACAAGTTATAGATCAGGATCCTCAAATTTAGATCAATAAATTTGTTTTTTATCCTGTCCAATACATTTTTCATACTGTCAGGTGCAGAAGGCATAGGTCACTGGTCGATAGCCTAGGGTTTCATTTATTGGCCATGTATTAAACTTGACACTTCCTCATCGTGCTGCGCTACAGTCTTCATTAAAACTAGTCTTGTCTTGCAACACTTAAAAATGTGAACACATTTCTTTCTGTGCTGCTTTGGATATTTGTGACTGCTTCAAGACCTGAAGGGCGTTACTCCTGACTGCTCTCTGTCACTGATGCTCCTCTTGCCCACTAACCCAGTTAACACATGTTGGTTAGGCTCTTCCATGATTCTTTTCCAATGCAGACCTACACAAAACTGAATTGACTTGGGATATCACATCACGGGTGCTCGCAAGGCCTGTGAAAGGTGTTGTCTTGACAAAATTTGGGGAGGATTGAAGGCTTCTCCTGCTAAAGATAAAGATACTGTACGGAGTCCTGTTGTTCAAAACCTTCGTCTGCGGCTTGATGACTGAGCAGTCTTCTTGACTTAAGTGGAACTACGCACACAGAAGACATTCAGCTGTGGTGGCTACAGAACTGGGATCCTCCTGGTTTCTGGCCAGCACATGCCATAGGTTAGCAAACATTAGTAATTTTTAAATTACTGAAATGGAAGGAATGGCTGTACAATCAATCAAGCAGTACTCGAAGAGGAAGGAAACATAATACAGTATTTGTTTACCTGTTGCTCATGGTCTGGTGAAGATAATGAAGTGCTGCAATTGTTTTTATTAGCAAATCTGTCTTTTACACTGATTTGTAGATGAAGAAAAACATTTATATAATGATTGAATGGGCTTTTTCAGGGACTTTGAAGAATCCTAATTCAAAATATCTCAATTTCAACTTCATTTCAGTAAAATGTTCAGACTCCAAATTTCTTGTTCATCTGTGTTGAATCTCCATTTAAGAAACTTTTGAAGCTTGATTGCAATGGAGTTGCTTCTTGTAAATGTATACATTCTGACATCAGATAGAGCCTTTACTCCTCTCCAGTGTGCCTCATTATCAAATATTTGCATAAAATTATAGCATGTTTCTAGCTTCCTGAAAGATGTCAGTGAATAGCTCTGTATAATTTGCAAACTACTGCTCATGATGAAAGGCTAGAAAAAGCTTATTGCTATCTTTTATTCAATAATTATTTGTATAAAATTTTATTATTACTTTGAGTTGATCTCCAAACACACCAAGGAAGAGTACCTCTCTTCACCCAGTCTGATAAAAAATAAATGAGGATGATGAACATTCAAAAAGGGAAGGAGAAGAAATGTAAGAAAATAGGACTGTCCAGACTCACAGATCAATTGCTGTGCAACTTAATATGCAAGATGATTGCAAACATTTGTTTAAATTAAATAAGGAAACAGACCACCTGCAGCAGTGGACAACCTGGTCACCCTTTTTCAATTGCTTTCTAATTTAGAGTTTGGTATTGATGTTGTTTTTTTCAGCTTGTTAAATCTTGTTTGTGCACAGTGAAGCTAGACTTCAACTGTCTGGTTTTATTCACGAACGGGCTGGTCTGTTCTTTGAAGCAGCATACCAGTACTCCCTTTTTGGAAGGGCTGCCTTGTGCCTGAGGCATACGTGATTGCATAAGTTTAATCAATACCACAGTAAAATCCCTTACTGTCTGATACATGTTTTTTTACTTTAAGCTATCTCCTGTGAAGCACCCAAACCATAATATGTAGAAAATCAAAGGATGTGTAATCGCTGTCTTATCCTGATACACACCATTCAGAACCTTATTATGTTTTCTGGTAGTTTTATTAAAGAGTTGCGCTTTTTTTAAAGACACCTCTGTAAGTATGATGATGTGCAGAATATTTTCCTTGGCTTATGTCTTCTTTGAAGAGTTTCTTCTTTTCTTTCACTCTCTCTTTTAAACAGTGGTAACGAGATTTAACTAATTTCAGCAGAGTTGATGCTTTCTTCATCTTGGTTGCCTTCTTTGACTAGTACCAAATAATTTAAGCCCTCTTTATTCCTTGTTTCCATTAGTGTGGCTGAAAGAACACTGTCTGAATCTTCACATGGAATATCATTATCTGCATTAAAAGAAAAAAAGGAAAACGAAAAGGGAAAAAAAATTAAAAATAAAAGAAAAAAAAAAGAAAGTACAACAGCCCAGTAATATGCAAGTAGTATTAGAAAGCACACAAAATCAGACAGCTGTTGGAGAAAGTTGGTCTAGCGACCTTGTAAGAATGACTGATGATTCAAATTTATTTTCTGCTATTGTCTGCATGGACCAGAACGTTAATCAAATCACTTGGGGAAGGTCGCTTATCCGCGTTCATACCTTCAGAGGCAGCAATACGATCATGAATACATAACTTGCTTCCTTTTCGTGTAAAGAAGCATAAAGGTAAAGTGATTTTAATCTGAACCTTTGCAGTAATCCTGCTAATAATACTGCTAAAAAGTCCTGTAACATTGGCAGTTTTCTATCTACGAAATCATTATATACTGTCTCTCTAGAGGACTAGTCTAAACTTGTGTCTGTCTAGTATTCTGTCCTTCTAGAAGCTTAAACTTGACAATCCACTGTGTTTTTCACTTTTTAAAAAACTTTCCATTTTTCCCTAATTTGATGCATACATGTATACACAGTTGCTTGAAATGTATTGCAGGGCATATATATTTTTAAAAATATAAAAATTGTTAGCTAAACGCTCAAGTTATAACTGCTACTATTTTTTGCATTTATTTTTGTAATATGTACCTTCTTTTATTATGCTCCCTCCTTATTTTACTTCATAACTGAAAAATTAAGCATGTGACATTCAGGGTTATCTGTTCAAAGGAATCACAAGCACTGTGCTGTTCCACCAGGCAACACATAATTTGTTATGTCACTATAATCACACATCTCCCCAAGCTATAAAGTCAGAAATTTATTCCACATGCTAGAGTCCATTAGGAAATATTATCAGGAAAAGTCTGAAAGAGAATTTTGATTTTAGAGACCTGTTAGCAAGATGGGATTTGGGACACAGAGCAAACTGTGGTCACGTACCACAGTGACTGACAGCAATGAAAAATCATTTGATACTCATTTTGTCAGTTCAGGGCCATTATAGCCATATTTAGTAATTCAGCTCCAACTAAGCCTTTACCAACCAATTCAACTCTTCTTTCTAGTTGTTTTTTTGTTTAATTTGGTGGCAACCTTCAGGGGCAAGTTGCTTTGGAAAAGGCACACAGGCAAATGCTGAGGGGACATTTGCAGCAAACTCTTAAGAGGGAAACCTTAAAATAAGGACCCAAGTAAAACTGGGTATTTACAGACCAGACATATGCCGGCTGACCTGCCTAAGTATAGAACACTAGAGGAGCATTCAGATTTGTTTCCTGTATAAGTATCTGGAACTGATGAGGTGATGTTTACACAAATGTGAGTATGAGGTCACTGAGATATTTTTACCAGATATATAGATACATTACTAATTCTTTCCCCAACAGGTCTGAAGAACTAGAGAATATATAAAATTTTATAATCCTTTTTCAGCTTATGCGCCACTGTGTTTCTCATTACAGAAAAAAAGAGCTAAAAAATCAAACACCTTGCCTTGGTTTTACTTTTTGAGCTTCGGGAATGCAATAAGGAAGAAATACTATTTCTGCAGAATATTCTTATCGTATCCAATGATGGAGGAAGAATATAATATTGATGACCTTTCTCCTATGACATAACGTGTAAGATACAGTGCCACTTTCACAGTGACATTTTTGACTGTAAGTGCCCTTTCCTTCACTGTTGAGTCATCTCTCAGTGCAGTGTTCAGCGCTGATGAAAGTTCAGCACCATTCTGCTCTACAAGGCAAAGAAGATACACAAAGATCTCAAGTACAATGCTTGACTGTTATGTAAGTCAGCAAAGCAAGCAAATAATTTTTGCCCGTTTAGTTGGAGCAGAAGAATGGATGGAGACAGAAAATACTAAAAATGAGTGACTGAAGAAAAAATTCATGATATGTTGTGAAATTCCCCCAGAAGTGTGAGGACTAGAAGCACCACCAGCACCCTGAGAAGCCATAAGTCAATTCAGAGAATTCTGAATAATCTTTTAAGGCTCTCCCAAAAAATGTTAAGAAAATGAAGGAAGGTAGAGAAAACTGGATTGGAGAGGTAGGTCAGTATATTTATGAGATATCATTATTTTCTTTTCAGTTTTAACATCGCTAAAATTAGTTGATTGATGTACAGTCATGCTGGGTTATACGTGAGTAAATGCAGGATAAACCATGTGATGTGATCCCCTCAGATTTCACAGGCAAAGCCAGGCTGAGTCAACAAAACACCCCAAGAGGAGACGTCCAAGGAACACCTTCATGAAATCTGAAGTCGTGCTGGAGAGTCAGCTCTAAAGGCTTAAATTCTGAGGGGTTGTCTATGCTGTGAGCTGCTGCATAGTGTAGAGTTACCCACGTTTGCTTTAAACAACCTATCTCAGGACACGAGGCAGGCTAGCTCTGTCAGCCCAGAGCTCTGTACAGGCCTAGAGGAGTACCCCACTGAGGAGCACATTCCCACTGAGCTCTGTGCTGCCCCAGGTAGACTGCTTCCAATAGCTAAAATGGCAAGTTCAAAGCTCAGCATTGTACTTGCACAGACATGTCTCAGGTCCTACATGCATGTGGCTTTGACCCTGCTGGACACTTTTCCTAGTAGAGCTGTGCTTAAAGCTTAAACCTTGTGCTTAGAGCTTGTGTGTAAAGCATATCTGTGTAAAGGAAACTGCAGGTAAATTAATTACAACACCTCTCTCCAGGGATAGGCAGAAGCTTACTCTAGAGAGCCCCACAGTAATTGACACAAGAAACAATGATCGCCTGAGTCATACTAATGAGGAGTAGAGTTTGCTTGCTTAGCCTCCTCTGAGAGGACCAGCCCTGAGCTGATAAAATCTGTGCTTCCCCCTTCCCGATCCCAGCATCTCAGTCAGCTGCTTCCTGCCACAGGGCAGCCACAGTGCTGAGCCAGGCCATGGATCCTGCCTCACGATCACAGAGTGCCTTTCCTTGCCTGCTTGGTAAACTCTGGGGGCTCACAACATGTTTTGAAGTGCTGCCTGGAAGGGTGCAAATTTTTGTGATGTCTTGATAAGCAGATGAGGGGTTTTTGGTGTTTAAATTCAAGAAGGTGACAACACTTAAGAAAAAAAAGGATGTCAGTAGAAAAGCTGATTGGTTGAGACTGAATAAACTGATCTAGAGATGCTGATCTTATATTACAGCTATTTCAGGGCCAGATCCTCAGCTAGCATAAATTAATGAAGTTCCATTGAAACCAGTGGGGTGCCACCAATTTACACCAGCTAAGTAGACAGCCTGAGACGTTACTAATTCTGGGTGACATAATCCCATATGATGCTTAGCACCTTCAGTATGGTAAGGTATTTAGAAGTCCAGATGCATTTGCTTTTTCTCAGGAATACCCTCCTGTTTTTCTCATACGTACTCTGTCCTTTGTCACTGCTACACAATGTATGTGGCAGTAAACAAGGGACTGGCTGACTTACTGGCGTGGATGAAAGATATACCCCACAGCAAACACATTCAAGAGAAACACTTGGTGACCTATCTTTGCTAAGGGTGAAAAAGGTGGCTGTTGAACCTTGACTGCTTTACCTCAGCCGCGTTGGCTAGCTCAAGGAGATAGTTCCTGTGTGGAGAGTATTTTCCTGATACCTGATGGCCACCTGGAGCTGGAGGGGCTGTGTTTCAGTTTCTGCACATAGCCAGTAAGAATATAAATAGAACAAATATATATCCGTTTTAATACTCCACTCTGTATTATGTATCAGTGGAGATATATCTGTGTTTCCTGCCTAATGAAGCATATGATCTTGCATGGTTTGAGGGTGACTCACTGAGCTTTGCTA
This sequence comes from Rhagologus leucostigma, assembly GCA_013397725.1. Lineage (NCBI taxonomy): Eukaryota > Metazoa > Chordata > Aves > Passeriformes > Rhagologus > Rhagologus leucostigma. The sequence continues at coordinate 93,437 of VZTD01005743.1, forward strand.
TTCTGTCAGACACTAAAGGTGCTAAAAGTGAGAATTTTGTTCACCCTACATTTCCCCTGCACTAATCTGCTTGAAGCATTGCCTTTCTTTTTATTTTAATATATTTTTTAGAGAACTGTGGACTGAAATCACTATGTGCAGGAAGGTGTCCTCATAATTACGGATATAAACCTGCTTCTTACCTAGTTTATTAAAATTTATAATATAAATGCACAAGAAAAACCCCAACCCAACAGTTCCATATTTGCTGCAATGCAGTAAGGCTACACAAATAGGAGAGCACTCCCTTTCTCCAGATTACAAAATAGGATTAATTTTACCTAGTTTTAGCCACCCAGGTCTTACATGTCCAATTTAAGCTCCTTGCCTAGGCTGTCTTTACAGTCAACAGAGAAAGGAGGAATGAATCGCTTTGTGGAGACGCTTAATCCACATCCTTGCCTTTACACATTAACATCCCCTGAATGTGCTTACAAGTCTCTGGTGACTATCAAACAGCCTAGACGCCCAGTGTAAATGCAGTTTTTATGTTTTAGTTGCCTATATCTATCCACATCTGTCTACACAAATGTCAGGTCTTACAGTCTTATACCATCTGATTTCTTCCCTGGGTCCACAGCAAAGTATTGGCATGACTTCACTGGCAGCATCATATGGCTTATGTGCACTCTCTGGAATCAAACACCATTTGTCTGGAGCACAAATAAGAAATGATTACACCACAAAGTTTCCCTTTGCTTGCAGTGTTGTAACCACTCACTCTTTTTTGGAAGAAGCCTTTTCTCTGACCTCTGCTGGCTTTGGGTCAGCCACTCACTAAGCTAAGTGGGGAAGAGGATTACTGAATTTCAGAAAAATACAAAGGAGACTAGATACAAGGTTCTAAAAATGTCTCTTATCAACACATCTGCTTTAGAGAAGCTTCCGTTTGTCCAAGTGATTACGTTCAGAGAGGTGTGTGGAATAGTTTTTAAAAGGCAGTTGGGTTTAGGAAAATAAACTGATGGCTCTTACATGGGGAACAGAAAACAGATACTCAGCCAGTAGAGAGTGCAAACATATAATTAATGATGAAGTCGCTGATTCTAGCTTTTAGTATCAAGTCCTCTCTGTGCAAAATTTTGCACAGAGCTTTTAAAAAAATACAAGTTACAGTTTTAGCAAGTACCTGAACTGCTAAAAAAATAAATACACTGGTTTTGGAGAGAAAAATTAAAAAAAGAAACATTACAAAATTCTAACTCTTGTATCTTCCCACATTTTTCAAGCAATATCTCCAGCTTAGGGATTTAAAAATCATAGTTTTTAGGCTAAATATGTTTCCCTTCAGTCTTTAGTCTTTTATCCTGGATTTTTTCCAACTTGCCAGAGGAGCCTGTTTTTCTGAGCAACTAGACATCTTTTCCATATAGGTCCAAAAGGCATTGTGAGGAGCAGCCCTGATAAGAATAGTCCTTCTGGGTCATAAAGGCAAGAAGTCACTCCAGCTGCTTAATGCCCAGTTGTCTGATGTCGGGAAAGGCGTTTGCCAAATCAAACAGGTGTTTCCATCTGTAAAGGAGCACTCATGGGACCCTGAAAAGCTATAGTGCTGTCTTATATGTGCAAATGTAAAAACTGATGTCTGAAAATAGACTGTCTGGTTATTTTTACAGCAATGGAGGGCCGTCCTTCTAGCATGCTGCACTTCTTGGAACTGGGGGAAGAACAGACTATCTTTCAGCAATGAATGGGAACTCTGGTGACAGGGCCTGTGCTCAGTAAATTCCCATTGAATTCAAAACCCACTGGTGTCTCAGCCCTCCAGCTGGGTAGTGCTGCCCTCACTCAGATAAATATGGTTACTGCTACTTTAAGCCCGCAGTCAATGTCTTGGGAAAGCCTGTAAGAGCAAGAAAGAAAAACTCTAAACTGGTAGACCCTGGTCCTGAGTTTGCTTCCCTCCCTTCAAATGCAGCAGCGCCAGGAGGTGCTGGTATTGCTCAGGCCTGCTTATTGACACTTGGTGCCTGCTTTAGAAGGGTAACTCTTGCAGTAACACAGCATGTGCCCCTTCTGCCATCCCCATGCTATCCTGTCAGCATGCTGTCCCCTAACACACTGTGTTGGTTTACCCACACTTGCCATCCCTGTGTCATACTGCACTGGCATTAGGATTATTGAGAAAATCTAATGTTTTTCAGCTCTCCCACCTATGAAAATCACCAACAGCATGTATGGATCTGCTAAAAGTGGGGCTACCCATTGGTAGGTAAGACTCAACAGAATTTGGAAGATGTATGATTCCCTGTAAGGCTGAGTATCTTAGCTATTTTGAGGCATGTCATTTCACTTTGCTTGACATTTGTCTCTTTCTTTTGGAACTAGGTCACCTGGTGAGAGCAAGCATTTCTTGGCAGGAGGCTCATGACTGGAGTTTCATTACACACAAAGGCCGATGACCGTGTAGCATTTTTGGAAAACATTGTCCAGGACAATCCACCACAGAACAGTCTTTTGGATTATTTGTTTTGGCTGTCATCTTTCTACTACCACTACAAACACAAGAAATACTTCACTGAGTCCCAGCTAAAAATGAATACACATTTTAAAAATCACTAACTTGTTATACAACGTGTTACGAATTACAGACTGAGACATATTCCATGCCCCAAACTGTTTTCGACAGGGTCATACTGGAGCACACATTTCAGTCTGCAAACTCAACTAGAACCTGAATGGCCTTTTGCTTAAATCAATCTCACTTCTGGAGCCCATGTTTTACTGAATTCCACTGCATGAGATTTACATGGCGGGCAGAAAAATTGTCAGATTAATTCAAGGCTGGAGAGCTACAGAAAACTGACATGCACGTGTCCCTGATCAGATAATCCAGCAACATTAAGACATCATGAGGACTCTAGGCCTTCAGTCAAATATACAGCATAATATTTTAATGAGCTTATTAAGACTGTGCTTGGGGAAAGAGGGAGATAACCTACAGGTGAATTATAAACATACAGGAAAATAAGTATGTGCATTATAGAGACATGTAAAGAGCTAATCAAGTGTTTAGTCTTTTAAATACATTTAAATGGAAGGATGAAATGTAGATGAATAAAATTCAAGCTACTCTTTTCCCAGTGGATATTTCCTATATGAGAATCACCAAATGAACCTGGGGAGAAAGTTAAGAAGGACTTTTGGGAATTGAAGCATGAAAACATTGAATGGAAGCATGACAACAGTTGATTTATTTTCTCCTTCCAATGCAGATCCAGCAATGGGTCTGTGGCAACAGCAGCTGGGCAGAACCGATGGAAAGGTTCTGGAAAGGGAAGGGAAAGGGAAGAAGAGGGGGAAGTCAGAAGAGGGAACATGGCAGCTGGTGGGGAAGGGTCCAAGGCTCAGGAAGAGAATGTGCCAAGCAGAAGCTCTGAGGGCCAAAGCTGTGCCTACACTGAATTGCCCTGCTTACCACAGTGCGCCAGATTTTACAAACTAAGTGATTATAAACAGGTTTAATGGAGTCTGATTTTAAAAGTGACAGCCGTCAACATATTCCCTGACTAAAACATACAATACAGAGTACTGTAGTTCCTAAGACCACCCTTAAAGTCCATTATACTACCACATTTTCTGCAGTAAATGGATTTTTTTCAAATTTTTATCTTTCAAACTGACACCTTTCATGGAAGCTTCAATCCGTGTTTTCCTTTGCAACTTGGTAATTTCCAAGAATGCAACTTTTGTTCCTGGCAAACAAACAAAACAATGGCTTTTTCTCTGTGACCTCTGCTGTAGCAGAACCTGAAATTTTGGCAAAATTATGTTTCTTACATTAAGAATATGTATTTGTCATCCCAGTGAAAGCAATTATTTGCTTAGATTGAACAAGTTAACAGCTGGAGAAAGATCAGCCTTATCTGACACATGCTAAGCAGAGACTTGCACTGAAACTAAAATTCTTTCATGTTACATCAGTGCCAGGCCTGCTCCATCACAGACACAGTAACCTGTATTCCAGCCTCTTTCCCCAACTTCAAGCAGGAGAAGGGAAAACTTCTCTAGAAATTTCAGCCCTGATAAAGATTTTGACAGATATTGATGTAATGCCACCAGAACTTCTTAACTCTGTTAGTTTTCATGTCTCTGTTGCCTGTGGAGTTAGGGAACACAGAGATGAGATGTCTAAGCTAGGAAACCAAACTAGCTCAGGAGTAGGTGCAAGCAGTTGAATCAGTAGAGCCCTGTGTCAAGTGGATGTTCTGTTCCTGCAGCCATCTGACGATTAAACATCTAGTCTGAGATCCTATAGCAGAGATGTTGTATTCTGGTCGCTATCCTGAGTAATGTGTTTGGGGGGACTCTGCTTGAGCAGGGACGTTGGACTGGGTGACTTGCAGTGGTGCCTTCCAATCTCACCCACCCTGTGATTCTATGTGAACCAAATTAAATATGGCAAGTCACCTAGATGCCAGCCACCACCAGTGAAGAGTAAAGCAAGAGGTGACCCCTTTCCTGCTATGAAACATGCCTAAAAAGCAGGAGCTGTCACTTTCTGCTTCTGACTACAGAGCTACCTAGAAGAGTATCCTAGATGAGAGTCCTAGCTCGTAGACAGCTGCACTTAGGTGAGATAAAGTCCATCCAAAATGTGAGGCCTATTAGCTTGGGCATAGTGCCTAATTAATTGGCTGTACTCCTTTCCTGAGATAATGCCAGGCTTGCATTTGTGCCAGACTAAGTATCTCTTTCCTGAATGTCATTATTGAGAGCTAAGATACCCTTACAGAAACTAAAGAATTACACGATATGCAAATTGATTTCATTATGGCATAAGGGTGCAAAATCAGCTGTTAAAAAAGTGTGAAATTATAGGTTATCTCTAATAACTGGTCTCATCCTGTCTATAAAGTTTTTTGTCTTGTAATGTAAACATGTCATGAACAGACTGGATTTGACATAATGAGAAGCTACAACGGAAATAAACTGACATTTGTAAAGCTTCACCAAATGATAAAGATTAGCAAAATATCAAATTAAGTGACAATTGGACAATGCCAGTGAGTTGAATACAGGTAGTATCCTGAAGAAAAATGTCTATGTAGTTGTGTAACTGAGTACTGTGTCATTCCGGGGGTGGATCAGGAAGTTTTTAGGAGAACAGTAAGTACTGGGGTACCAAAACTGTTTTGTGAATCAGGGTGAGTTCCTAGCTCACCAGCAACTTGTGAAGGAAAAAAAAAAGAGAATTTGAGGCAGTGACAAATGCAATGAAAAGCACCTAAGGCATCCCACTTCGCTCACAGGGAAGAGGCCACAAGAATAGCAGGTGCTGGCCCAGACTCACCTTCAAAAGCTTCATTGATGACTCCAGCTGATGCCTCTTTGTCTTCAAGGCAGTGGATGAAGGGCAGCGGAGAGTGTCTTATCTCTTGCAGTTTGTCATGAATATAAGAGAAAGTAGGTCTGTTGTGAGGTTCTTGGGACCAGCATCTTGCCATTAAATCACATCTGGAAAAAAGATTTAAATGCAAACAATAAAGGTAATAGAATCATTCATCTCAACACTTACCATTAAACATCTGAGAAGCAAGTTTGGCCTGAAAACTTTCTGTGTGGTACAAAGATTATAATCAGCTGCTGAGGGAAGGAAAAACAAATTAAACATCAGGTATCAGGAATAATCACTGTGAAACCTTTTAATTTTTCAAAGATGGATATTTTTGAATTTGGGAGCAGACATAATATTAAAAAAAAGACACATTTGCCATTAACATTTACTCTCACTGAAGAAGTCAGAAATTCTTTCTATGTAAGCAGACAAGGAGGAAATTCTCTCACAGAAAAAAAAAAAGGAAGTGTAAAACCAGAAATGAACCTAAAGTTTTCAGTTTATTTAATCCTCCTTCAATTCAAGCTCCTTCACATTTAGGAGAAGTTCAAGGCAAACCCTCCAGCATAGAGAGAGTTAATTTTGATTTCTACCTCCAGACCAAAACAAATAGGAATAAGTTTTCCATCAAAGGCAAAAATGGTATGAATTTCCTCTGGGTGCAGGGATTCCAGCCCACCTTGTACAACACTATCGCTACCATTTAGAGGAAAACTTCACCTCCTCTTTGTCTAAATGATAGGGCTGGTTTTTATTCCTTGCTCAAGGTGAGTTTATGCTACACAAAACCAAATCCTACAAAAGCCAGGGGGAGACAGCCTGAAAATCAAAACACAGCCAACACCTGGACATGCTAAGTGTTGGGAGTGGAAAGAGGACTTAGAGTCTCAAAACCAGAGAGCAGTCAGTGAAAGGCTGGTTCAGGAAGCTGCATCTGGAATGCGGAGCATTTACCTCTAAGCCTTAAGTTCAAACCCTCCCCCGAGAAACATCTTCCCAGACCTGCTGCTATGTGATACCAGGCGTTAATCTGTTATGTGAAATGAATTGGCTTGCTCAGATCCTTGCTTATCCATCTTAAAAAGATGACTGCTGTCCTTCACCACAACTGGGCATCTTAAAAAACCCTTAGTGGCAGCTGGGAGGAATCTCTTGACTTCTGATTTTACAATTATATTTTTCATTAAAATATTAGTTGCGGGAGAATGTGAGTAGAAAAATCATTTCAAAACCACTTCTCATCAATCTGTATTCTTGTGGTTTTCAAGTTGAACAGAGTAATTCTAGCTTTTTCAAAAGGATTCCATGAAATTTTGAAAATACATTTTAAGACTCTAAAAAATGGTAGTGGCTTCCTAAGACTCTGAATCACTTCAGCTGTATACTTTCAGGTGTACTGGTTATTGATGACAGCTGAAATATAGAAGTAAAATGACTGAATAGGACTCAAAATAAGGTTAAATTACTGGATTTTCTTCTGCTGCCAGCGAAGTGTCTGTCACACTGAATTCCAGCCTTAGATGCTGGAAGCCAAACAGTCTGCTCTCTGGTCATGCTTGTTGGTAGGGTATCCAGGCAAAAAGCATGAGTTCAGGTGCTGTGCTTCACCAGGTTCGCACTTGAGTGAACTTGGGCTCTCATGAGCAGAGCCTCGTGGAAGAAAGATTCAGCCACAGACCAAGAAAGAAACAGGAAATGATACATAAGTCACAGACTCACAGTATGTTTTGGGTTGGAAGGGACCTTCAAGGATCATCTAGTCCAACCCGCCAGCCACGTGCAGGGACATTGTATACTACATCAGGTTGCTCAAAGCCCCACCCAACCTGGCCTTGAACAGTTCCAGAGACGGGGTATCCACAACTTCTCTGGGCAATCTTTTTCACTGCTTCACCACCCTTATGGTAAAAGAACTTTTTCTTATACACAACCTAAATTTACTGTCTTTTAATTTATGAAACAAGAACATCGAGAGTGTGGATTATGAATACTTTTGTTTTGTTTCCTATGACCAATCTCTGTCTTTCTAAATAACTATTTTTTTATTGGACAATCTGCTTTATAAAGCCGTTCAGTTTTGCTGTGGAGTAAGGATATTCATTTCTGCCAAAACTGTAATTCAGTACTGTAATTTTGTCATTTTAATTATATTCCATATTTTTATTTCCTAAATCAAATTACTTGGTAATTGGCTTAAAATATTAGTACGGGTATTTTTCACTAAGTGTTTAATTCAGATAGGCTTTAGGTTTCTAATGATAAAAACTTTCACGCTCTCTCAGAATACATCTGCAAATTTTACAAGTGCAGCTATTTGTGGCGTGACATTTAGCTTTTGAGCCATACTGTGACATCCAAAGTTTTAAGTCATAAGGCACAAACTTTCACTAGCTCAAAAATGCATGAGCATGAGACCAGTCAAGAGGGTGAAAGCCAGCTTAACATACCAAGATACATGTAAGTGACAGATTCAGCATATTCCCGTATTTTTTGGGAGCCAAACGTGGGCTAGCAAACAGCGCATCACTTCAGCATGAGAAAGAGACCCAGAGGATTCCCCTACTTCACGGGAAAAGCCTTTCAGGAAAAAATGAAAAATGACACATCCAAAAGCACCATCAGCTAAAGGTTTATGTTAGGTTTAAGAACTAACCTTTACACTAGATGTACACCTACACACCTACAGTTCACACCTGTGTTTTATCTGGAGGCGACAACCAAATGTCCAACAGAGCTACTTATGTGGGACTAGTTAGAATCTAAGAGCCTGGAAAAGCAAAGAACTAATATTCAATATCTGATATTGGAGGTGGAAAGTGAACATTCCTGAAATGTACTGTAGTGCACAGAAGCTACAGGCATTACCAATTTTTTTCTCACATGAAATTGGAAATACAATTGATGTGTGATTTTCTTAGAAAAGGAGAAAATTTGTCATGATGAAGAGCCCCTGATTTCATCTGACGCATTCTGTGCAAGGCCTTCTTCTTTCTCACTCTCTTAGTCCCTCCAGGGGATCATTCCCAGAAACAAAAGTAAAATATAAATAAATAGCAAAAAGCTTGTAGTTACCAAACAAATATTTCTTCATCAAAGTCCACTGTGTAAGTTTGCACAGGACTGAGCATTTGGTACAAACTCAACTTCAAGTCAGCAAATGTCCTGGTGCTTGTACAAATTCTCTAGACTGTAATCCATGGCCTTTGGGGAATCTATGTTAAATTAGCTCAGTTCAGTCCAAACCTTGGCATTCTCTTGCACGCAGGCCTCATACCCCGGTGGCTGTGCCAGATGTGAATCTCGGATTGCAAATATAGTTCTATTCATAGATCTAATTTATGTTTCAATAAATGTGTCTCATTTTTACGTCCCCAAGCCCCTTTTTCAATTCATTACCAAGCTTTACCTATCCACAGTTCTCTGAAGAAAAGTAGATGATTAGTCCCTGGAGTAAGAACTTGTGGAGGCAAGAGGAAGAATTTCTCCCCCTGCAAAAAAAACCCCACAAACCAAACAAACAATCCCACTTCCTTCGTGCTTTTACACCCCAAGGTTTCTCTGCCAACCCTACTTGCACTTGCTGTGTAAGCCTACCACAGATTCCTAAACACTTCTCAGCTGAAGTACTTTGGCCTTTGAACTCTCTTCCTATCAGTGATGGTTTGTTTTGTCAAATGACAATGAGCAAGCCAAAGTGCCGAGGAGACATTTACTGACTGCTGATGTCCTGATGCAGGTTCAAAACCACAAGGAGGGAAGCAGGAATGTCAAGAATCCTGGCATGCCATTAATGACCCAGCAAAGCAGCAAAAAGCTGTTTACGCTAGTGACAGAAGCTGCATGCAGGTGCTGAGTGTTCACCAAATGAGATAAAAGATGGTACAAGAGTCTAAGCTCATCAGCTCTTCGGCTTTCAAAAACTACTATTAGGCACTGATCCTACAAGTTACAACAGGCAGACCAGTACTTAAGCCCTATCTGCCATGCTAAATTCAAGATCTGGGACTTTAAAAATTATTTCAAGCAAAGTTTTCTTGATTTTTCTGAAGATCTGGTCACTTGTTTTAAGGCAATTTATGAGCCTTTGCTTAAGTCTGAATGTCAGACTAGTACATAGATATAGCTGCCTCCTGTGCTTTTTTTATTCACAGGACAGCTGTCAGAAATTTTTGAGGTAACCTTTCTCAGCAGAAAATATTGAAATTAAAATTTCTTTGGGTTTTCATTAGTTCTATGACTTCGAGTTCTCCCTCTGTTATTAAAACAAAATTCTTATCTCTTCAGTTCCTCCAAGTGCTAAAGCTCGGTTTGGTGGTAATTGGTGCAAGATCTATCACAGACATACTGGCTTGCCAATCGCAGAATTATTCTCAAACCTTTTCCTCCACCTCAGGAGTCAGAATTGTTCACTTTCAGTAGCCTCTCCTTCTATTTGCAGCTGTCATGTGCATTGCTGTGACTGCTTATGCAGAGTGGGGGATAAAGAAATTGAGACATGAAACTAGACGATACTGAGTGACTGTTAAGCTCATGTTCTGCTTCCCCCTTTATACACCTCTGGTCAGTATGGGTTTGATCCACTTGATGTATTTATTTTATTGTGTTAATTGCAAGAATTTTGCAATTAAACCTGAGTTTTGTGCTCAAGACACAAAGAGAAATTGAAGGTTTTGCTTATCCAGTCCAGCTGAAGGCTAACCAGAAGTGCAGATTTCTCTTTTCCTGTACTGCTTCAGCTTTTCTTCCTGGCTTTTTTGAGTTCTCTCTACAAAAGGAAGAGTTTATTTTTCACATAGGTTTTAATATTAACCTAATTCCTGCAGCTACCACCGAGAAAGAGAGTTTTATCCACAATTGCAGACACATGGTGTACAGAGATCGGTAAAATCTTCCGTAGAGCCGTCTTAACTTCTAACCAATACCTTCAGGTACTCTCATCCTGTTCTCACAATACTACCAGATCCATGCCTTAAATTCTTATTCACAGGCTGGACTACTGGATGAATCAGTAGCAGGTTGGCCATTTTCATTGGAAACAGAAATGGAGGATGTTGAGCTCTGCATGGGCATGACTAACCTTCGAAATGATGACCAACTGGCAAAAAGCCTCTTGCTTCTTATAAATATTTTCAACAACACTTAAACAAAATTAACTTACAGGTCATCAGGACAATTGTTTGGAGATTCCAGCCTTCCTCCTGATCGTACATGGTGTAAAACTTCTGTATTGGAGAAACCTGGGTATGGCTGTTGACCCAAAGTTAATGTTTCCCACATTAGTACTCCAAAAGCCCTGAGAAACACCATGAAAAAAGAGAAAAATTGATAACCATAGTCATCATGAAATCTCCCCATTAACAGTTAGAGCATGTCTAACCTAAGAATAAGACTCAGAAAAATTAGAAGTAAGAAGGCTTAATTTGGTTTTGTCCCTAAGCCAGCCTCTGGAATAGCTAAAATAGATGTGTAGAACTGATACACTTTCCCATACTCACTGAGATGTAGCTCAGAAGACACTGGGTGCCCACATCTTCCCTGGGAAACACTCCGGTTGAGCATGTCCTCATATAAACAAGTGTTTAGAAATCTCTAGAGGTGTGGTTTAAAATGGAGAGAGACAAGTTCTTCTAAGCACCACTTGTGGAGCAATCAGCACCTCCTTTGGTTTGGCACAGAGTACTAAACTACTTTCTTAGATAAGTGCAAGAATAGCAGTCAAATGGATGGGTGCAGGCACTGGGGACTTGGACAAGACCCGTGGGCTGAGTACTTGCGGCCACTGAAATCTAAACTTCATGAATCTGGTTTAGTCTAGGGTTTTTTTTTCCATATCTCCTGACAGTGGGTCTCTGCTTCTTCACTGTAAACACAAAGCCACTCAAATACACACTTTTAGCAAACCTCCACAGCAAAGTGCTGTGACCTTCCCCTGACGACACTGAAAAGTCCGGTCTTCAAAATAAAGAAGTCTCTAGAAGAAGGTGAAACTGTAAGGGCAAAGTATTTGGCTGTAGGAAGGAAATGTCAATAACCCTAATGGAAAACAAAATGGAACAGCATGCAGGCAGTCAATTCACTACGCAATCAAGCAAAAACCACATTGTGTACCTGGTACAATTGTGAAATTGTTTGAGTGACACTAGTTCCTTCCTGCCAGAATCCAAAGCTAGAGCTCAAAGCATAAAAAAAAATATATCCATGAAATATACTGTCGTGGTGTCAAATTTTTCGTTAGATCCTTAAAATTTCGCTTAGGAGGAAATCTGCTCAAGCCTAAAAATTATTAGAGATGACAACATACAACCCTGTAATTCCTCCTATAAACCAATATTTTCTTGCTGTGGGATTTAGTGTGGTTATCCCCACAGCTGTGTGACTGTTATAACTCACCAGATATCAGAGCGACTAGTAAAGACACCATCAATAAGGCTTTCAGGAGCCATCCATCTGACAGGGAGTAGACCTTCTCCTCTTTTCCTGTAATAATCATTTTTATAGACATCTCTGGCAAGCCCAAAATCACCGATCTTTACTACCCGGGATGAGCTCTCATATTCCTTCTCAGACACAAGGCAGTTGCGAGCAGCCAAGTCCCTGATTTGTAAGGCAGAGAAAACAGGATGGAGTTAGCACTGCAGAATAACTCAGGCCTGTATGTCATCTGGTACAACACTCTCTTCAGAGCAGTGCCATCCCCAACTTTGGATCAAGTAATTTAGGGCCTCACCCAGTTAGGTTTGGCGTATCTTCAAGACTGGAGATGACACAGCCCCTCTGGACAAGCTCTTTCAGTAATTGATCTTGGATATTGTGAACAATATCATCTGATTTCCTTTTCTGTAAGTTGTGCCTGTTGCTTCTCATCTTTTCCCTGTACCTCTCTGAGAAAAGTCTGGGTCTGTGACCTCTAAAAGCTACCCATTAGGCAGACAAAGGTAGCACATGGATCTTCCACTTGCCCTTCTCTCTGTTGCACAGGATATGATTCTTACCTAGCATGCAGTAAGTCCTTGGTTCAGATCTTAGAGTAGCCCACCGTTTTGTGAGAGAACTGTGAGTGATATTTAGCAGAAAAGCATAGCATTCGATTTTACTCCAGTGCTCTCTCCTGTCCTGTTACATCATGACATCTTTCTAGACATTTTTTCCAGGGTAAGGTAATTAGTCCCGATTCTGTGGGTAAACCTGGGAAGACTAAGGAAATAAGTTCTGTACCTGTGTATAAAATGCATTTTCTCTAAATAGACACAGCCTTTGCAAACATCCAAACATATATCCAAGAGGTCAGTGACTCTCAGTAAAGGGCTCTGGAGCTACAAGAAACAAAGACAGAAGTTAGCTATGTCTTCCAGCTTTACCAGCTCAGAATGACAACCTCCCTATGCAAGATTTCCCCATAGAAATGTATACGATTTTTCCAAAACAGTCAAAGCATAGGTGTAAAATTTCTGTTTCTCAATAGAGTGAATGCTAATTTGAAGCAGGGTAAATTGCCAAATCACTGCACTGTCAGGAAGGTGAATACATCCTGTTTGATTTGCAGCTAAGAATACCCTAGGACCTTCAGAGCTGTGGAAGAAATGGGACCCTGAAATTTTCCTCCCACTATCAGATCAGGTTTGCTTGTTGCTGTATTAATCAGTGTAATATATTATTCCAGTAGAACATGTGTATATGCATTCAGTAGGATTCAATGCTGACTGTGAATTTGATCTGATTAAGTAAATGAACAATACAATCGCTACAATGCTATAAAATTTCATTGTTGACTCCTTTTGACCTCCAGTCATACTATCCATATTCCTAATCCTCATACTAACTAGAGAAAAATTTCCTTAAAGTTATTTATTCTTTATTCTTTGTTCTTTTCTCTTCTTTCCTTCTAAAGAATTTGAGGACACAGGAACAGGGACAGTATATTCTTATATGCTTGGACTATGCCTCTCACATTAAGGACACCGTTGTTATTCAAAGACAAAAAGAACCCCTCTATGATTCCTAATAGACCACATATATGACCACTATTATTTATTATCACTTTCAGAAGGAGAGTTTATGATTTTCACAGTGAGAAATCCAGCAGACATCTCATGACTGAAACCACAACTTTGGTCAGTGATCTAAAGACATTCAATCTTCTTCAAGCATCGCTGATTGCAAGGTCAGCACTCAACACTGAGATCTCAGGGTATTAAGGAAAAGCCAGGTCAGATCTTGCAAGTACAGAAACAGCTGAACATCAGCATGGACTTTTAGGAAGGGAAAAACTGAGAAATTGTGGGCAGTTACAAGTTAAAAACATTAGTCTCACGCTCTTTACCTTTTTCTGTCTGGCTCCTCGTACATAGCTAAGTAGATCCCCTCCTTCCATCAGCTCCAGTATAAGATACTGAGGTTCATTTAGCAGACACACACCAAGTAACTTCAGAATGTGGGGATGATCAAATTTACTAAAGACAAGGAAACAACTGTAAGATTACATATGAGAAATCCAGCTGGTTGATAGCTAATGGAGTGTTTACAGTTGCAAGCAATGAATGAGCAGTTTGGCCTTTACAATCCTGCCTCTATGAGAAACATGATTCAGTAGCTCACAGTGCCTGGATTTGCTCAGTCAGGGGGAGAGTTCAGGGACATCCTTCCAAGACACAGGCTTACACTGTCTTTGACAGGCACTCTAATGCATGCACACATATTAAAAAGCACACTTCATCGTATTTCCAGGAAGCAAAGAAAAGTAGCCAAACGGCAATTTCTTCTAGGAATGAGATGATTCGTCACCTGTATATTAAAGGTATCTACATTATTTTAATAGAGAATTTTTACTACTATATTCACAGTAGAACTGCTGATTCAGAGAAATACACAAAGGTAAAAGCACAAGGTGCAGTATATTATTTTCACAGTTCAGAGGGGAACAGTTTTTTACACAACATTTTCAAAAGAAACAAAATACATATGAGGAATACCTCTAAGTATACTAGCTACTGTCTGTGTGTGTGTCTAAGACAGGGATTACCACAGGGCAATCAGTACTCTCAGTACTGTAGGTATTCTTCAGAGAATGAAGAATATTTATTGCCTCTGTCAGTGCCTGTGTTTTTTCAATCACTTTACTTGTGTTAGAAAATGGTTTTCCCTTCTCACTGCTGTGTTAAAGCACTTGCACAAGCATTCAGAGACTTGACTCTCTTGGGAGAATTGATGGTGTCCAAAATGCTGTCAAATTCAGCAGTGTAAACAAACAGATAAGAGAGGGACATTTTCCTTCTAATCTCTTTCAATTCACCTAATCTCAGGTGTGGGCAAAGACTCTTGCAAGAAATGTGATTTAGAATTTGACAGTTCCCCCTGGCCCCCAGCACATACCTCTCCATCAGACAAACTTTGGCATTTTCAGGAACAAAAAGAAGGGAAGGAACACCTGGCACTTTCCTTGCACCCAGTGCAGACCTTTCTCCACTGAACTGTCATTCCTTGCTTCCCAAGGGGAAGACACAAGAATTTCCTACATGTATTTGCACACAAATGACTCACCAATAACCAATATCAAATGACTTTTTGAAATAGAGGCAACTCAATTTTCCCTTTGCTGCATAGCAGTAAGAAGGAACAAATAGTTCTGGCTTAACTGAGTCAGCATGCATGACGTTATAATCCAAATTTTAATGAACATCCAAAAAGGCAAGCAAAATAAAGGTTGCACTTACATATCTTAAAACTTGCATCTTATATATCTTATTTGTTTGTAAGCACTCAGATGCACTTTTTCTCCTTTCTACCTTTGGTTTCATTTATGACACCTTACAGATGAACATCAAATAAAATATTAAACACTCCACGAGGGAATTAAATAATTCTTTTTTTATATTAAAAAAACGAAATATTCAAATAATATAAAATATACATTATTATTGGTTTGGTGTTGTTGTTGTTGTTGTTTTTGCTGTTGTTTAATGACTACTGGGATTATATAATACCTAAACTTTTCTATTCTCTTAATTTCTGATTCATTATATTGGTGTACATACGGGCCCATATCAATGTTTACATTTAAGTGCAAAAAATTTTCAATTAGGAACTCTTCCAGGATTTCTGGGTTTGGATTATTATCTGCAACGAGAATTGGGGGAGCTACAGAAAATTTAACCGTGGGTTCATATAATTTCCATACTACACGGGAAAAGGACCTTAACTGTGTTTATGACTGCTAGGCAGACTGAAGATGGGTTATAAGGCGTTTACACACAACTCTCACTCCTTCTCATTAATTTATACTTTAATGACATGGTTGAATTTTGGTTTCAACAAGCCTTTTACCTCATTCAGTTACAGTGTGTCATAAAAGGTAAAAAATGAAAGATATATTTTTTAAATGTGTAACCACAAAAAAAAATTTGAATACTGTGAAAATCAATTTCCAGTTTAATAACACCTTGTTTTCTGTGCAGAAACAAATCCTTCATTTTTAAAAAATTGCTTCTACTTCTGCACTCATGAAATAAAAGTCAAAGAAGTGCAAAAGTGCATCTGAAAACTAAACTGCACTCTCAGTCTTACGCAACCAGTTGAAAACTTCAATTGAACTTCTACTTATTTCTGGGGACACTCTAGAAAACCAGATCTCTAGCTAAAACACAAACCTTATTATGTGAAATTCTTGCAATGGTGACAGATGCATAATTTAACATTACCGAAATAGAAGAGGCATGTGGCAGCCCCTAGTGGCACATTTAAAAAAATATTTTCCACTGTAAATTACAACTTTAAGGCATCAGTTTGTTCTGATTTGTTTCTTTCAGTAAAATGGGATTAGCCAAATATTGTCCAATTGCCTTTAGCAACTAACTTAGTTTTAGGGGAGCAAAGATACTGAAACACACCAGTACAAACCCAAATAAATCCATGATATGAGCATACTAAACTTACACTCTATATCTTAAATTTTGCTTATCAGATTTATAGCTTTAATTCCATGATATTCATCAGTAGTGATTTCCTCAGTAGGCAGAAACACGAGAACACCCCAAAAATGCCATAATAATCTGTTTAGAGGAAAGTGCTGCTTTCATTCCTCAGGAAGGCCACCACCCTCACATGATACCGGTTCTGAAGGTTGCCCAGTGACAAAGCTGTCCCTACCTCATTAAGTGTGCCTCCTTCAAGAATTCACTCTTCTCATGGTCTGTCGCACCCTTCTTCAAAGTCTACTCAACAGAAAGCAGAAGTGTAGTAACACTTTGGTCATCGTCACCATTATCACACGGCACTTAAGTAAAACAATCAGACATAGATGTGGCCTTAAATGCACATTATTTTCCAGAAATCATTACAAGGAGATAGGCTCAGCTTTGAGTGACTTGCAAGAAATACTGCAAGAAATACTGCAAGGAAATACTCAGATCAGCCAACACCCATCTCTCAGGTAAAACCTCTGAGACAGATCTCTCTGCCCATCCCATTCTCTTGCTAGAGAAATACACAGCTGTGATTACCTTGACTGCTACTTTGGATTCTCCACTTCCATCTGCCAGGATATCCACTGCAGTCCCTTCATATACCTCTCCAAATGCTCCACTTCCTAACAGTTTGTGTAAGTTAAGTTTGTCCCGAGGGAAAGCTGGCAGTGATTCAATCTCTGCTTGAGAAGGAAGAGTGCTACAAAACAGCAATACTAGTCACTTGTTCATACCTAAGAATGTCTGAAATTTTATTAAAATTCTTCTTCATTGAAGCTGGTACTATTTATCTCATCAGGTACATTTAAGGGGAGCCCAGGTGAGGCCTGGATGTTTTGCAAGTTACTGGAAAACACCAGGTCTTCTTCCTTCCCTGTGCTTCTTACCAGAGTGACACGAAGGATGGGCTGGGGGTGACCCAGGCCGGGCTATGTGCCTGGGGGCAACATGGCAGAGTGTCCTTTGCAGCAGACCTGCCCTGCAGCACACATGCAGCCCTTAATTCTACCTTGAGGTTTCAGGGATGAGTGCCCTGATGAAAGCTGGTCCAGGGAAGACCTCTTAGATGTTTTTGTCCTGAAAATACATTTGCTCTGAGGACATACCGTATAGCATAACAGGCATTGGCTAGTCCCACTGTCTCAGCCATCCCCCTGAGTTGAGCTAGTTCTTTATCTTCCTTGATAAACACTATCTGTCCGGACAAGGCTCGTTTTCCAGATTTCAGTCTTTGCTTCCATACTGGAATAGAAAAGGAGACCATTAGGTGTTTCACTCTGAGAGCATCCCAGTGTGCAAGCAGGCTGAAAGGCTACAGGTTTTATGTTATTGTGTTCAACATCACCCCCCCAACAGCTCATGTAAGCAAGTCACTTCCATCTGGCCATTTTTTTCCCACGAAACGCGCACACCTGCTCATTGAGCTGAGAACTCAGTCAGGTATCCATTTCTGTGTGTGACAAGACCCCAGGGAAAGGATGAGAAGTGAGAGGACAGGACCATCATGTGGACATTTGCATCTCAGGGTAATCATTAGATCCCTTCCTCAGGGACAAAGCTTAAGAGAAAGAAAATGGGACCCTGTGGTGAATAAATGTAGTACCAAACTTGAGAATTGTAAGGTACAAGTTTTTATAAGGATACACACAAGCATTAGAGTTCCTTAAGCACTCCTGCGTTCTACCTGCAGGTAACCAACAGCAAAAAATGCCTGAGGATAGAGTGAATTTCTATCCTGCCCTTGATACCAAAAATATAATCAGCCATCTCTAGGTCCTCAAAGAATGAGAATATACAAATTCCTGCCAGCTCCCATCCTAGGGGTTGTTCAGCATTTCCCTAAATCTGGAGGCCAATCATTTCCCATCATCGGAACTGCCTTTCTCTAGGGCCTGGCAAACCAATGGTAAACAAAAAACTCAGTCACATACCAAAACCGAATAGCATGACCACAGCCAAACACAGCACAACAACTCCAGCCGCAGAAGCAATGGCAATGATGGTGACCATGGAGATCATATTAGCTGTTAAGGAGAAAGGGAAAATTGGTTAATTACTGTGTATGCATGCAATACACAGTGTGTATTGGAGTGGAGCACACCTGAGAGAACTCTTCAGCTATGTAAAAGTCTTCCACTGCACAAAGCTCTCTTGTAGGCTGTATGTGGATGTGCATTTGGTCAGACTAATCCTTCTCCCCCAGACCTGGGCCATTCCTGTGGTAATGACCTAATGTATATGCAGAAATAGAAAATGCTGATCTGTTTGACTACTCAAGGTGGGATTTCCAAAAGCACCCACAAAGTGCAAGTCTAACATTCTGGCTGAAGGTAAGAAGTAATTCTGATATCTTTACCCAGTGTGTTTTGCCTGTTTTCAAGAATCACATCATAAAGCGGAGTGGCAGAGCCACAGAGACAAACTGGTGTAAATGAGCAGAAGCATTTTTCAGGCCCACTGTTCTGAGCAAAAGGGCCTGGATGAGCACTAGCAGTGGGGGTCACCATATAAACTTCACCATTTATTACCTATTAGACACATTACTTTACCTTTGCAGGAATATCGTTATTAAAATAGCCAGTCTCTGTTCATAAATTGGTATGACTATTTAGAATAACAAGAAAAAGATTAACAGAATACAGAAGTACGAGCCATACCGTCACTCAAAATTATATCCACGCTAATGTCACTGTATTCACCAAGTCCCAGCACATTTGCAGCTGCTGCTCTGAACTGGAAAGTTCCTGCTAAGTTCTTGGCCTTCCATGTGCAAATACTGCCACAAGAGCCATTGTAAACCACCTCCCACGTGGACTTCACATCGCTGCTGTTGCCAGACTGTTTCCTGCAACATGAACAGCACGACACAGGAATGTCATTATGCCACGAGAACAGTTTACTACTTCACCCTCACTCCTTTTTTTGCTTCAGTTCCATGGTTTTCACAGCATTTCTCTGCCTGTATGAAAGCTCAATCTGGTCATGGGATTTTGGCTACAGAGAAGAAAATTGTGCCATGCCATTTCAGCAATGCTAGGAATCAAACATCTTTATCTTGGCATTGGAAATGAAATCCTAGAACATTTGAGACACAAAAAACTGTTCAGTATATGCCTGATTCACCTGTTTCAGTATACGCCTCACAGCCAAGACTTCAAAACTTTCTTATTTAGCTTCCTGGAAAAAAAAACCATTTATTTTTTTCTATTGTGCTTGAGCTTTTTGCTCTCCCAGAGCCAGAATAATTCAGTGTCTCTTGTGCATCAGGTTTCACAAGCTAAACAGGAAGCAAGTCATTGGCAGTGAAGATACCATTCTTTAGCTAGCCACTTTCCCGTGGTATCTGCTGACTGCTGGGTGTATTTCTTCCTTTCCCCATTGGACTGAGATTGATTGCTCACAATAAATTCAGAGCTGGTTATTCACCAACCAAAAGAAGACCATATACTTAAACTTGAAAGGCCACATCTGAAATATGATTTCATGTCACACAACACCGTAATACATCATGTGAAATGACCTTCATGAGTGTGTCACTCATTCTTCCGACATACTTTAATGAAGAAAAAATGTCAAACGCTTCTAAAACAGAAAGACATGGGAAAACTATATGTTCATGTCCTTGATGTGTACATGTGGCCACTAGAGCTGTATGGAAAATAGAGGTTGCTTAAAAGGGCTAGGCAAAATTTTCTAGAATGCTGTGCAACTAACATTTTTCTACCCGATGTGAAATTCAGTAAAAAACATCTGCATGTGTACATTCAAACTGCAAGAGAAAAGCTTATTTCATTAAAAGACCACCTCAGTGATGCATTATGATTCCAGAGATGAATAAGGATCTGGAGTCTGGAGAACACAGCAGCTAATGCACAGCCCTGGCACAGGCCAAGGGACTGACCTTTCCTTACACATCTGCAAAACGTCAGGTACAGACTGTCCGTTGACATATCAAAATTATTGTTTTCTCAGAGCATGCAGGTCAGTGCTCCTGCATGCTCACAGAACTGTAGGAAGCTTACAGCACCAGGAAAATACGTCAAGGTGAAAACTTATATAGGCAAAGCATTTCCAGCTCCAGAGTGCTGTCAGTCCTTAGCTTTCATAAGCACAGAGAAAGAAATAATGGCTGAGTTTAGAAAATTGCTTCCCTCCATCAGTAATGACTTCAAACAATCACTGGAATATCTCAGAAGATGGACTTTCCTAATTTTTAAGTAATACGTTAATTAAGCTTTGCACTGACTGCTTTAAAGAAAACTCTCCAGAGTCATGGTCAAAAAATTAGAAGTTCAAAGTCACTGCCCACAGCAATATACTCTAACCTGCCCAGTCAGTCCTTCCAATGCCAGTGCAGGAATAAGAGTGAGCTGGCACTCTAGTGTGACATGTATAGCCCAGGAAATCGGTATTTGATGACAGAGCACTCTAAAAATCATGGAGTCATCCCACGTGGGTGGGAATACTTTATTTCTGGCAATATTACAACAATATTACCTTCTTTGAGTCCTTCGAACACTAATATATTTATACATATATTTTAGCCAAAAATACATACTACATGTAAGTTGAGATTTGTGGTTTGAAATTATCTCTAAATCTTTCAATCCACTGACATAGATCCAAATATATAATCGTATTTCGAGATTGCTCTGAAAATGTTGTTAGTGTATATTTCCTTCTATGTTTTCCCAGAATTTCTGGAAATTATGGGTACTTGGTTTATCTAAGGAAGAGATCTCAGTGGGGAGGGCCTTTTGCATCATATATATTTCATTCTTCCCATCAGAGCCAACCTGAAAACCCCTGCCCACCCAGATTTATTCTGGGCTGCTGCCTATGGGAAGAGTGCATCATGCATTGCTTACCTGCTTTCTAAGATGTAGTAGGTCAGTTTGCTTCCATTATCATCAGCGTTTTCCCACTGTAGAGAGTTTTCAGAGTCTTCTGCTCTTTTAGGAACTCCTGGCTTACTGGGAACACCAGCTTACACCAAACAGAGGAAGAAACAGAACCATTAAAAAGTGTTTGTAGCAAGACAAAAGGCTAACAGGCACAGAGAAAAATCTGATGTGTACATGGGTGTTTACACATACAAGAGGAAGGAGGATCTACATTAATAATCCTCATAGAGAATGAATCCTTTGCCTTCTCTTTGTGATGGATACATTCCAAAATTTTTACTCACATGCAGCCTTTCACCAGTAATGAGTTCACTTGCACTATAGGCATTTCATTTCAATTCCCCTCACTCTTTCCTCTGCTCCACTTGGAAATGAACCTCATTTCTTTCCCCCCATTACTTCTGAAGGTATGGTACTGTGTTATTCATTTTTCAAATACACAGAACTACTGGGTCTTAGTATATGAAAACTGCCTGCTAAATTTCAGAAAATATTACGTTTAATATTCACATCCTGAAAAGAGTCTTAAAATCTTGTTATCCTAGGTTAAGTGCTTACCTGTAGTTTTAAAGCCTGTGGAAGAGGAAGTGCTTTTCACTCCTGTAACATAAACTACTGTTACTCTTACAAAGTAGTTGGTCCAAGGAAGAGTCCCTGTGAGGTTGCACGTGTAAACAAGATTTCCTGTGCACAAAGTGTTCGCAGGAGAAAACCAGTCACTTTTTGTTGGCCACTAGGAAAAAAAAATATCATTATGGTCAACTTTCTTGCTCTGCTGAAAGTGTGTCACAGTTCTATTCCTGGGTAGATTAACTACTTTGCCGCCTCTTAATATCATAGTGGAAATATGACGCAGGTGCTGTTTCGACCATGGGACTTTGTCCTCTCAGAGACCAAGGACACAAACCCTAATTTTCTTCTTTGTTTTCAGGAGACCTGCAAGTCTTGGCAGTAACAAAGAACAGCAGATTAAGTGCCTGCTTTACACAGCCAAAAGGAACCTTCCCCATATATTTCTGGATCATCGTGACATGCCCACGAGTTCAGCTTGCCATGATGCAATTGAAAGGAGGTGGGTTAGTGGAATTTTGATGTGACATTTGTTCTAGGGCAGGGAAATGTTTGGTGTAGGCCTAATGAATCTGATTCTCTATAGCAAAGAATCTGCGTGATCCTGTTTAGCACACGACTTTTTCTCCGTCCAGTGGTTCAGGTGTTGAAGTCTGAAGTTTCCATGCATGCTGCTCTCACTGCAGTGCTTACTTCTTACTCCTTGGATCTGGTCTTCTCTCTGGCATTTTTTCCTAACCTCTTTCACAGGAAAATAAATCCAGATACTAGGTTGTAGCTAGGATTTATTGCTGAAAACCCTCTTCTTTTTCTTGTGCAGGGCAGACATAGGATTTGCAAGTGCAAACCCAGTTGGGGCAGGGCAGTGAGGAAACAGGGATAGGACTGCTGAAACAGGAGACTCAGGAGGAATTCTGGTGAGGTCATCCAGGATGTCCTTTGGCACTATGGAGCACTAAATGCTACAGCTGCGCTCCTCCTTGTTCCTGGCAAACACTGACTCCATCCTGCCCCTGCTGAGCAGCTAAGACTGACATCACCATGCCCAAATTATCCACTGAGACTCTCCATGTGCATCCTGCCATCCACCCTGTCCTGCTTACCAGGACAGAGCAGGTTAAATTTTCTCTGACCTGAAAAAAAACCCACCCCAAAATTTAGAGGTATTTTTACCTTACACAGCTCAAACCAGAAGCTGGTTTCATTGACATGCAGAGGAGCTCTCCATTCTAGCTGGAAACTGGTATTTCTGGGGACTATGTTGATAGGTGCAGCTGGAGTCTCAAAAGTTTTTGCAATGAAAGGGACACTTTCAGAAAACCAGTTCTCATCAGGATGAAAAGCAAGAACCTAGTAAGGAATGGATGAACTGTACATAAGCAGAGCAGTTGAAAAGGCAGCTTTGCTTCAGCAACACCAAGTGTTTGGAAGACTAACTTTTTGAACAAGACAGGATCCATGCAATACAGATATAGGTGTAGAAAGCTTTTGAGCCTCATAGCTGCAGGGTTATACGCCTTCAGGCTGAAAGTTCATGTCCAGAAGTACCGTTCCTCAGACACTCTTCTTAGTTTCTCGTCTCAGCTTTCTACCAAGTCTCTTCTCTTTCCAGACCTTTATTAAATGCCACACACTCTTACACAGACATGCAGGTGTCACATCACACATTCGGCAGTGTTTTAGAACCACAGAAACACAAAGTCAAGAGGCTCCTTAGCACATTGCTTTTCACTAAGCCACAGGCAAATACGACCTATGTTTGGGTAGGCGTACTTGCATAGACACATACAGGTATTTAGGTATGTGTGTATATATATATTCCCCATTATACCATCCAAATCATTAACAAAAGCCCAAAATCAAATTAAGACCTACAGATCCCCTCCTTCCATCATCTGAATGTTCTCCCAGCTGTGTAAATCACTCTATTTGTGATACCCAATGCACATTCTGCAGACAACATGTTTACTTGGTTACTTTTGAAAATGTCACTCTGATCATAGACCTGCTGTCCAGATACATCATTTACTATTTTTTTTTAAGCCTTCATCTGTAAAGGGGAGAAGCAGTACATTTTGTTCTTATGAATCCACATTGGACACTTTTGTCTGATTACAGAAGCGCAGTCTAAAGATTTGTAGGTTGAATAAACCAGTAAAACTACTTGCAATTCTACCTTGAATGAATTATTTGTTCCAGGTTGGAGCCCACTGACAGACCAGGCAAGCATCCCGTTTGAAAATTCACTTTTTCGTAAAGGTGTCGCTGGGACAGGAGGCAATAAATTGACAGAGATTTGATAGCGGATGGATTCAAGAGGTCCATTTGGCTTCAGAGGTTCACTCCAAGATATGTTGACGGTGGTGTCAGACAAAACTAGTGTTTTAATAGTGTCAACCGCCTCTGGTACTGAAGCAGAAAGGAAAATTAATCTCCCATTTACAGAAGTCAAGAAATGTCATCAAGGAAAGAAAAGAAGGTTGTAAGTGCATGAATATGATTCATTTACAGGACTGAAACTCTACACATGTAAAACTTGTATTCTTGTATAGTCAGTCAGCTGCAGACAAGTTGAAAATATTTTGAGAGACTTTTAGTATCTTCTTGGCTATCCTACTGTGCAAGCAGACAAAAAACTCCAAAAAAGCAAACCACAACAGAAAAACAGCTGCTGTCCTATACCTCTACATTTATAGTCATTTCACTGAATTCCTGCTCTCTCTTAGTTTCCTAATCAGGGTCTCAGGTGTGAGTTTAATATGGTGCTTGCTTGGATATGCACACACACACAAAAAAAAAAAACTTTTGCACTATTCCAGTTGGAAAGTCTTTTCTTGAACAGAAAATTATGAAGGAGGAAAATCCAAAACTAAGCATTATTTCCCATCATTTACAATTTTGCTCAGAAATACACAGTCTGGCTGAGCTGCATAAGGAAGAAACTGGGTTGCTGGTCAGATGTCCATACCAGCTGGTTACTCACTAGCCGTTCTGGAAAAAACAATCCTTCCTTTGAAACTTTAAGATCGCAGGCTTTGTAATGGTATATGGCAGGTCCCTACTCTGCACAAAAAATTATTTCCTATTGAGCTGTCCAGATGGGTAAAAAGTTAACAAGTCATTACACTATTTATGTTCCCAACATACCAGAATGATGAGCCCATATGTTCTAATTCATATCCTAGTAGCAAGACTACAGATTATTTAATGAAAAATACAGAAACTAGACTAGGAAAGAAGACAAATTTCTCATTTGTCTAGCTAAAACATATGTGGAGTAAGAGTGACACTCTGTGGCAAGAGCAATGCATTGTCTTCCTCTTTTTTTCATTCCCTCTATCTTGCTATTTGATGGAAAGCACAAATTATTCCAAGCTTCTTTCACTTCGTTAGAGAATTGAGAGAAAGGCAGAGGGAATTCACACAGCTTCAGAGGTGTTAAATAGTGTACACACTTCAAGAGGCTCTAGCAGCATCTGATTACAATATAAACTAGCAGTTACATTCACGAAATTGAGAACATAAGTGTCAGGACACATATACCTTCTATTTACAGCTGGCTGGAAGTTTTTCAACAAATTGTGTAAAGCTCTGGATGTTGATACATATACCTATTCTCAGGGTTTGTAGGCTGGGGTGGGGTGAGGGTTTTTTTTGCTGGTTTGCTTTGCTTTTTGTCTAAGACTTGATTTTCATCCAGATTTTTTGTTTTGTCACGACTAGAGAAGCCTGTTCTGAGTTTCATGTTTCATTTTAACATGAGACTGAAAAATTCCATTTGACTGGAGCAATCCAGTCTCCCATTTCATGTGCTACCTTTATGTTCTATCCCTGAAAGAGTGTTCATTGCTGCAGAATGGCACAGTTTACCATACAAATAAGTAATTGTGTCAATTCTTGCCACATCCCAATAGTATTTAATCATATTCAGTCAACATGTCACACGAATTTTGTACTACAGATGTGGAATCCCATGCAAAGAATTTAAATCTGCTGATCAAAGGCTAGAGTTGTTGGGTGGTTGGGGGAGGGGGGGGGTTGGTTGGTTGTTTTTCTCCATAGAATCCATAGGAAGGTAGAATCATCAAGGTTGGAAGAGACCTTTCAGATCATTAAGTCCAACCATCAACCAGCACTACCACTGTAACCCCTAAACACGTAAACCACACCACCCAACACCAGGTGCCTCTTAAACGCCTCCGGGGATGGTGATTCCACCACCTCCCTGGGAAGCCTGTTCCAGTGCCTGACCACCCAAACAGTGTAAACATTTTTTCTAATATCTAATCTGAATCTCCCATCTCAGCTAAAGGCCATTGCCTCCAGTCCTCTCTCCGCAGGCATGGTAGAAGAGACTGGCTCACAATATTCAGAGTTCCACACAGGATGGGAGCCTATTTGCTTGATGGTGCAAATGCTAAGAGATCTGCCTGGTGAGAGAAAAAAACCCAGCCTAGCTGAACTAGAGAACTTCCAAAGTATAGCATGTCTAGATTCCACAAGAAAAGTGGCGATATGCCTGCACTTCTTGTTTCACATCCATTTGAAAGATGAAAAGAAGTTCACCTTAAACAGAGAGTTTTTAAGGGGAAGAATGTGACTGCTCCCAGGACGAAAAACAGGGATGATCAGTGAGTAAGAGAAGCCACTGGCAGCTCACAGGTGATGCTCTCCTCTGGACAATGGTGGCAAAAAGAGAGGCTGATTATTCTATGAATGAACCTTTAAAGAAACCACAGAGTGCATTCCTAAGGAAAGAAGAAAGGAAATCAGGACTCCTGGCATGTACTTGTTGCCAGGTATTCTGGATAAAGTGTTTTCTTGGGCACAGTTGATCTCTAGGGGGAAGAGACATTGAGGAAAGTAAGAAAAACACAGTGGTGGCTGTCCTTACTTCAATTCCAGTTAGTTCATCACCTGAAGCAGCCAAAAACCAAGAGGAGGTAAAAAGAGGTAAGGGGAAACCTTAAGAGTCCTGCTGTGGCTCCCTCACTGCATGTCATGGCAATATCTGCATGCACAGTTGTGCAGCCTGCACAGCTCTGTGCCAGCTACAGCCAGCCCTGATGCAGTGCCAGTGCCCAAGGGCCAGAGGCTGCTGCGCCTCTCAGTTTCACTGCCTTACCCTCCTCTCAAAGAAGAGCTGCTCCAACTCTGCAGGACAAGAGCCAGGCAGGAAAACTAGTGAAGATGGGGACCATAGCATTCCCACATCCCAGTGAGTTCACCACCAAGCATCCCAAGGTACCACCTCCCCAGTCTTTCTGCAAAACACAGACATGCTGTTGTGTAGACTCAGCTATAATTCTGACTCGCTGATTTAGGAATTAACAGAGATGCTTGATGGCTTTGCAAGTGAAGAGTTTATGTGGATCAAGCTGACAGTGGCTGGTGACACAAGGCAGAATAAATGGATCAGAGCAAATCTGGCACAACAGAAGAGCAAGCACTATCTATATTACGAGGAATAGCTACCTCTCGTAATAGCTTTTCACGTTTTCAGCCAGTGAGTTTGGCAGAAGCACTGAGAAAATTATCTGAAGAGGTGCACAAAAGCAGCTCCTCGTGAAGACAAGTGTGCATGTACAAAAATACACATGCAAAACAAGAAAAAGTGCTGAGCAAGTTAGTTCTATTGGGTTGGCTTGCAACACCTGCAAAAGCATAACATGCACCTTTTGCAAGATAATTTTCTTTCTGGACGATATTAAGAGCTTCAAGGAAACTGGCACCATAGCTGCTCTAGGCATCTAGCTCAGACTGTAGTATTCTCAAAGAACAAGGACTGAAAGGGCACATCAAAATTCTTGAAATCAACTGAAAATGGGCTGTTGTCGTTCAGGCCAAAAGTAAAAACAAAGCGTTGTCTTTTCAGCCTGGTTCACAACAAAACAAATCTGCATTACCCTTAGAAACAGCAATTATGAGAATGACGTCAAGCCAAGGGAAAAAATCTGAACGCTGAATGAATACATAACACAGATATTTAAACATACATAACTACATACACATTCAAATACAACTTATTTAAAGATGTGGTCCAAGGCACAGAAACTGCAACTGTTTAGTCACTTTTAGCCGTAATTTATCTTTCCTCAGGAAGCCAATGAGCCAGAGCATTAAAGAATATATACGTGTCTTATGAATCTCACAAATTCATCAAGTCTGTTTGCCAAAACCTTGTGAAGATCTACACAGGTTACATTTTAAGCAGACTATTCGTCTGCGTTCTGGTTTACAACCTAAACTTGCATACACCTTTCTCTAACTGAGATGAGAACTCTGTTCAAAATCAGAACAAAATATGAAACGAACCTCCATATAGAGTTGTGCCAACTGTGCCTTCTCCCACAGGCAGAGCTTCCTCATCTGAATAGTAGTTTTTCACTGCAACTTGTATGGCATAACTCGAAAATGGCTGTAGGTTGTCTAAGACAGCAATAGGACTCTGATATTCCTGTAACTCAGATAACGAATATGTATTCTTAGAAAAGAGAGTCATATGTCAACCCAGTCATCTGTCAATGAAATGTGCATTTAAAAAGTGATACAGTAGTGTTTTTGCATTGCAATATGCTTTAGTGTTTAAAAAAAGAATGTTAAAATCACAGTTTCGGTAATAGGTCCCTACAGAAAAGAGAGCACATACCAAAAAACAAGCCAAAAAGTCAGGGGGTACTTGCACAAAGGAAAACTAAGGAATCTACCACTTACCAAATATCAGAGAGAAAGGACAGTTACTGTTGGGATATAGAAATGGAAAAACTTGTTGACAGAAGGCTACAGAATGGTTCATAAAATTACTATAAACATTCCCTGTTTATCTATGATATCACATGCACTTCTGTGTGAAATAGCCATACCAATGTTTTTTGCTGTGGAGCAAACAAACAGTGTCTCGAGTTCCTGCAGATGTTTGTCAGTTGTCTGGAAAACACCAGGTACGTCGGCGTAGGCTGGGATATGCCAGGGCATAGCTGCTGTGGTGTGACAGATGGCAAGCTCAATGTAAAACTGGTGTTAGTCGTAGCAAGGATAGTAGGTTTCTCAGTGTCTGGCAAGGGAATCAGGCATCTTTTATCTAGGAAAGACATCAAAAGATTAAAAAAAAGTTAATTATGGCTGGACCAATTCAAACTTGCATGGGATCCTACCACCATTCTTATGAGAAAGCTTAACTACAAAGTATTCTTTCTGCTTTCACAAAGAGAAACAGAAGAAAATCCCACCTGAAAGTACTTTATTTGATTACTTTCATGGACACAAAAATAGTGGTCCTCAAAGAAACTCTCATTTATCTTTGATAAGATACAACTTTAATAAAGAATTTAGGTTCTTCTTGAAGTAGAAGATGGAAATGCAAATTGTAGTTGCTATGTTGTCAAGAGCAGTACACATTGATGAGCTCAAATTTGCCTGTTACAGGAAAGACAGATATGCTGAATGGAGAGTGCCTTTCTCTAACAATTAAATGTTATCTGCTTTTTTTTCCAAACAGCTTTCCATGTGTAACGTGGTAAGGAGAGACAAATTTGAGAGATAGAAAAGGAGTCCGGAAAGAGAAAACAATAGAAAACTACACTGACAGTTACCAAAAAGTAACAAAAGAAAATTCCTCATCACTTGATGTACTTTCAAAAACAAAATAAAAATATGTTAAATGGACTTCCTGCTAAGAAGGGAGAAGTTTAGGCATGTGTACACGGAAGAAGGTACAAGTACCAATGCTTGCCCCTAGGCCAGAACAGCTGACCTCATAGTCAAGATCTTTGCTCCCAAAGTGAGCAACACTGCCATTCCCACTAAAGTCAGGTTCATGCATATTCCTCCAAACATATTTGCAGCAGTCAATGTAAATTAGAAAATCTCTGTGGGGATCTCTGGGTAGAAATAATCCATTTGGACTGAAATTTGGTTCTTCCCTTTCTGCACCAGCTAAGCCTGCGGCTCTTGCAGGAAACCCTGTCCCTGGGGATAGGGATTGGCACATTCTGTACCAGGGCCAAACCACGCTCCTGCACCAATGCCAAGCCCACACAGATCTCATGAGAACAAACATGCCCAAAGCGCTGGCAAGAATAGCGTGAGCATTGGTCAGAGCAGCTGAGGGCAGGCATGACTGTACCAGCTATCCAAAAGAATGTGAAATTTTTTATTCCAAAGAAGTCCATCTTGTTAAAACATTCTCTTGTATATTTACCAGTTTTTTATGCAAAACTGGAGTTCAATAATTATTTTGAATATATTCAGCTAGTACCTGTTCTGAACTACTGCATTTACAAAGATAATCCCTATAGGTACCATGAATCCTAATTTTCTATTAAAACTAATGTTTTATTTCTTTCATTATCATTCTACAATGGTTTGTTTAAAATATTAGGAGTTCTAAGTGAAGTCTACTATAATGTAACCTGTAATTGTCTCTTGGGTACTTCTTTATAAATCACTTTAATAAGTGGATTTCGTATCTCTTTGTCTTTGGAAGGACAGAATTTTTTTCAGTTTTATGTACTTGTGAACGAACTCAGAAATCTATGTCATAACAGGGATCACTATCAAACTCTTGCTACAACACTGTGGAACACATTTGCTCTTTTTCTGTTCTGTAACGTGCACCAACTTTTCTAAATCTCCAGGTCTGACACAACTTTGAAAACAGGCATAGTTAGGCATTAACAAACAGGGGCAATATTCATCATCGTGACCTTCCATCGTATCCAACACAAGGCCAGTCCTTACATTCATAGTTTTAAAAATGTGCCAATCATTCCTCTGTACAAGGTACCTGAATCCATAAGCACACTTTGCATAAACACACATAGCACAATCTGCGACTTAAATACATGCTCTGAAATAAATTGGTTACATTTATAAAACAAGCCAGATCCCCTCTACCTGGATATAATTGCGCTGCTGAGCTGTAAGCTAAGATTTTCAGTGCATGGTTTGCTCTCTCACGAAGAAAGTGTCTTCCGCTTTCTTTATTTGCCAGCCAAATTTCAGTGTATTCCTTTGCTTCAGCAGTCCAGTATATAAATTTCTTATCTGCAGTCAAGCTGCCAATTTTATTACCTGTAGGAAAACATTGCATAGTTAAGTTTTATAATCAGCCCTGAGCAGATGATTTTGTAAGAGCAGACGAGTGCTTGTATTCTCAGTGAGTTAATATGGGTATCTTGGCCATACTGCATTCACAAAGACCTCCCCTTGAAAAGAGATTTTTGATATTTTCCAGTGAGTCTCATGAAGCTGAGACACTGTTATTCCAGTTTACGAGTGTAGATTTGAAGGCTATGAATATCCATAATCATGGGATTCAATTCAATTAACAAACACAAGAAATATTCAATGAACAAGCTGTTCAATTAACAAACACAAGAAACAAAACACTTGTCTAT
The DNA here is from genome assembly GCA_013397725.1 of Rhagologus leucostigma. Classification (NCBI taxonomy): domain Eukaryota; kingdom Metazoa; phylum Chordata; class Aves; order Passeriformes; genus Rhagologus; species Rhagologus leucostigma. The sequence continues at coordinate 124,644 of VZTD01005743.1, forward strand.
AGAAACGTTCATGTTTTTTCCAAGATGGAAACCACCTGATCTGCTGTCTCCCAGGAACAATTAAGACAGCTCCTCTGGTAACAGAGCAGCTTTACCACCACACCTCCAGAACTGAGCTGAGAACCGAGCAACCAAGAGTAAGTGTTATTATCACAAGAAGTGAAACATGGATAATTTGTCATAAAAGATCCTACCTGCGTGAAGTACCTTCCACCATATTGAAGTCTGCAATGCCATTTTCAGGCATAAGTTGTTATTGTATTTTTTCATTGAGATAAATTGCAATACGTGTAGCTTATACGAAACCTGAGCAAAATAATGTGTTAATACTCTGAGAGAAATCTATCGAAAAGTAGCACTTGAGGCTGTAGTATCTTGATTTACATCTTACTAGAACACATACTTGCATCAGTAAATATCCTCACAATGCTCTTTCTCCTAGTTTGTATAACAGGGTACAAGACTGGAAATACAGAACACAAACATTTTGTCCGGGTTGACTGTAGAGGAATCACTTTTATAAAAAGAAAGCGCTTCATGAATGCTATTTTCGGAAATGAATATTGTTTGAAGTAAGAGACAGCAAGAATCACAAGATATCTAGAAAAATAAAAGAGCACTCAGACCTTGAATACTTAGTATTTTGGTAATTCTCCAGCAGTGGCAACCATCCACATCTGAGGCCCATATTTCATCTCTTCCTCTGATAAAAAGCAGCTGGGGATTTTTGGAGTCAGACAAATCTATACTCAGAGGTCTTCCTAGCTCTGCTTCTGCGACCTTACAGGTGCAGTAGTTCCTCATCTGTTTTTCTACCAATCCATGTCCCAAAATGTGGTGCACAGTGTTATTCAGAATATCATAATAAAACATATGGCTGCCATTATCAAGCTCTTCCATCCAGTACAAGCGGCTATCAAAGAAAATGCATTGCTTTCAGAAAAACTTCAGCCTGACCAATCCAAATGCAATCCTAGTCTGAGTAACTAGCCACAAATCTCCCAAACATTTAAAACCAGGTAACTACAGCAGCGTAATTGCAAAGTGATTCCAAGTGCCAAATGATTATTTTTGTATAGAAGGCCACAGTAACTAACTATTCTGGATAAAGTGGTTACTGTAAAAAAATTGTTGTCTGGTGCTGACTTTCATTTGCATTACTCATATAAATGAACTTATTAGTATTTAAGCATAATTTGAAATCTTTACTCAAACACAGACATCTTTTTGAAATTTGATGTATACAAGCTCAACTAGCGGTACTAAAGTGGTACGACACCCAAAAATTTCTGAGATTTACATAATGCGAAAACTCATCTACTAAGGCATCACTATAAAAAATCCTTTTTGGTCCTTAACAGTTCAAGTTTTAATGAAAATCAGTCTAAAATTTGCTCTTAAAAAAGTTGTTAGTAACATGCACCTTACCTTAAGAAAGGATATGACAACAGAGATGATACTGTTGAATTACTTTTGCCCAGCTGCATGTTCAAGGCTTTTAGAGATTTTTTCTTGAGCTCGAGATCAATAACAAATATTTGAGTTTCATTCTGTGGTGTTTTCAGGGCAACAAAAAGATGTCTTGCAATCCAGTCAACTGTGATGGCTGTGACATTGTGAAGATATGCATCTTCGAAAAACTTAAGAAAAAAATAAAAACGGACAGAACTTTCAAACCTGATGTTAGGACATTATGAAATTCGATTTGTTTCTGAAAGAAAATGCCTACTTGGGAAGTAGAAGTCAAAATACAAAGATGTGTCATGGACTGACAATATTTTTAGACAAATCAAAACTATTGTTTCAGAAATCTCAATTGTTGCTTCCATATTCTTGAAATTAGAATGAAGTAAATTAAATGAAGTTAAATTAAATTAAATTAAATTAAATTAAGTCGTAATACAAAATACAAATTTCTTGTATTTACTATCGTGAATTTTAAATTAAACATCTAATAAAATATCTTATCAACAAAGCAGATGTCAGTAAAACCATTTATGATTAATAGGACAGCTTTAACAATGGCGTACTCTGGTCATTTTTACTTTTTCAGAAACATAGTTGAACATAAAATAATGACAATAATGGCCATGTACTTTCCTAGATTCTCTCAAGTAAGGCAGCGAACAAAGGAATACCTGAAACTGTGAAGCATTATGTATATTCAGAATAAAAAGAGACTCTTCAGTGATATGGTATGCTTTGTCATCGTTAGCAGTATAACAGATGTCCTTTACATTAGTCTTTGCTGAAAGTTCCCATATGGTATGACCACTGTCTATGTCAGTAAGAAACAACTTGTTGGCAGAAATAGTTATTAGAGTCGGGACAGAGAAAAGATCTGGAAGGAAAAGGGCACAGCAGAATTTACAAAAAAAACCTCCATCCTAGAAAATCACAGTCATTCATAAGGAAAGCAAGTATGAGATACAAATAAATGATGGGTCTGAACTTACTGTATTTGAGTGTATGTCACAGTAAATAAATAATGAGATGCCCTCTTGTCATCACAATCAAACTACTAAGATATTTTCAGTGGCACTGTGAATGCTTATGTAACAAATTTAACCATAGTAAAACAGATTTGCTCATTTAATTACCTTTAACAACCAAACTAGAAACAGCCTATGATCTCTAGTGAATCTCTAACTCTCCTGGTTAACTTTGACAGCCTAATTAGAAATATTTTATGATGTCTAGCAGTATACAGGCTACAGGTGAAAACCTACTGTTCTGTGCTAGCCTGGAGTTGCACAAAACAGCAAATTTAGCAGAGTTTTGAAATTCCCAAAATTTAGCCTAATGATAAGGAATGTGTTAATCTTTTATATCAGAGGATGTAACCATTTCCTCCGTTGTGTCTGCTGTATGCCACATAAAATGTTGGAGGCTATTTATCAGATTGCCAAATTCTTGTACTGATGTTTTCACCAGCTATTGCACACAAACCATGAGACGGCAACTAAATCATCCATACCTGATGAATTCCTCTCTGCCATATCAGACAAAGGTCCTGGACCTACAGAGGTGAAGGCTTGCACCTGTGGGACAGGAGATTGATATTTATGTTAAGTAACAGCATAAACAACTACATTTGAGAGCCTGTAGAGTCAATAGAGACAAAACCCCTGTCTGCTCATCTCAGAACGTAAGTGTGTGCTCTGTTTGACATAAGGCTGTGCTGGTCAGTTCAAAGGCTACATTCAAGTTGGGACCATGGCTACAAAGAGAATTTTAAGGAGCTGCCCAGAGGTTGACAATCCATGGTGCATCTAACAATTAGAGCTCAAAGGACTCCAGACAGTCTTTTTGTTTCCTTTCCCACCCTGGAACAATTCCTACTATTGACTGACTATGCGACCAACATGGTGTTCTCACCTAACAGTATCTGGTCTATTACATGCTCTCATGCTTTTAACTTGCATTTCAAGCACACGTTCTGTCTGTTCTGAAACTTTTATCACACTGAAAATATGACTTTTTGACAAGTTTTGAACTGGAAGTCTCTTTTCATGGAAACCACATGAGTCCTTGCATTTCTCAAATTGTGGCTTTGCTTAAATGGCCTGTCACTCTCCACCAGATCAACTGAATCTGTGTTCAACTTGCAGTTTTTAACAGTGGCTTGAGGAAACCTCTAGAAAAGTTACTTTTGCGTTTCACCATTTAGTGAACAATATGATACACAGAAAGGTTGAGCCAGGTATCCATGGGTGAGTCAGCAAATCAGCAGTTCTACAAGCAGAAACCACAAGCTCTTGCCCCAAGCCAAAAAAACCTCTCCCAGGCAAACACACCAGACTGCACAGATAACATCTACCATCTAGCACGAGAGAAGCTTAGTAATTTTTCATACCTGAAACCTTACTGTGAGGCTGGGAAGCACATCCTTGAGAGAAAACTGTGTCTGGGTGGGTTTAACATTGCTTTCAATCCACTCCGTGAAAGTGCCGGCAGTGCTGCTCTGATTCAACAGTTGATAGTAAATCCTGAACTGCGTTAATATTCCGTTGTCCCTTTCAGGTCTGTCCCACCTGAACTCCACAAGGACTTTCCCATCACTGTCATGTAGGTTATTTTGTAACACATGTATTCTAGGGTTCCTAGGGGCTGAAGGAACTGTATAAAAAAATAAAATCCACAGAATGAAATACTCCTATTAAAACACAAACTCTACCTCATAATTAACTCTTTTAGTTTTGAGCCTGAGCTTTACATCTCCAATGCTGACAGAGACATAGCAATTTGTGAGGTATAAACTGCAGATTATCTAAAACTTCGTGGTAATTCCTTTCTGTTTTTCATTGGTGTATGGATATCTGATTTTAACTTACCTAGCCAAAAGAGCAGTATGAACAGGGAAGAATGCACTTCTGAGCTGAGATTGGGACATATCTATTTAGCCAAGTCCTGTATGTAACTATGGGGCTGTAAAAAATTTCACAACACAGACCATATTCTATCCCCTCCCCTATTCACTTCAAAATCTACTGCATCTCATAAGCTTTCTCAGTGCTTCAGTCACTCAACATTATATTTCAGCTAACATAATTTTGACATGCATAAGAGCAAAAATGAAGCAAGAGTAAAATGTGCATAACTTTTATTAAAAATTTAGTAAGTGGTTAAGATATTGCATGCAGCCTTTGGTGGTCATTGTAATGAATTCAGTTTTTCTTTCTTGCTTGTAGTCACAGGCACATGATGGATATATTGTCCTGCATTTTCTGTTCTGAATTCTATTACTTCAATTGTCTGCCCTTATGTTTATGTTTGCAATAGATAATTGCCAAAGATTCTCAGAAACATGTCCTTGCAACTCTGCCTGCAGCTGACAGCTCTGAAAACTGCTCATTCTTTGCCAGGGTTTCACTTACTGACATGGAGCTGCTCCCAGTACCCCTTACACATGAGAAACAAGATTTAAAATTTTAGTACCTCCTTCAGGGGCTCGAAGGGATACAGATGTCACTGGTGCCTCTCCCCAGTATGTGTATGGAGTGACAGTAAAATCAAAGAGTGCAAATGGTTCCAGCCAATCCACTCGGTAGGATGGCACCGTCAGGTTATGGGGATGGAGGCATCCTTTACTCTCCAGAGACTGCAAATGGAATAAAATAGAACAAAATAAAAAGCAAGGCTCTTTTCCTGCTCAGAAAGGCCTTCAGTTTCCCAAAATTCCCTCATCAAACTGGTCAACTAAATCAAAACACAGCTTATCTTCCTGTGGTCGTTGCTTCACCAGTTCCTGTGGCACTGTAGTGATGTGTAGAAATGTGCCAGCAATCTGCCCTTTGAATTTAAAGTAAAGCTTGCCAAATGCACTAAAGTTAAGGGTGGATGAAGGCTAGATTTCACATTCAGGCAAAGGCTGTCCTACTGTCATCTCAGAGGACATTTCTGTCTCTGAGTTACTGTGAGAGGCCTTCTCACATATCTTTGATCACTGTGAACTCCTTGCCTGGCTCTTCACACTCCAGCCACTAGCCCAGAGCCACTGCTGGCTGCAGGGGTGGAGAAACTGGACAACTTGCACTCTGTTTGCAATTTAGTTTGGTTCTTGACCAATTTGTAAATGCTGGAGAAGAAACAAACTCTATTTCTTTTTAAAAATAGATATATCAGCAAGTAGATGCAGTAATACATGTAAATAACAGGAAGGGATTGCATCAATGTCCTCACTTGCAGAGCTTTTGATCCCACGCAGTAAAAGACAGTTCCCCATTCCACCTTTGTGGGACTCCACGTGATGTGGAAACTTGAGGAATTTCCTTTAATTCTGAAAGAAGACTCTGGCACTGAATCCGGAATCACTTTTGGCGTAAAAGAAAAGTTTCCTGTCCATAAATAGAAGAAATAATAATAATCTGAAGAATGTGAGGAATGGGTAGACTATTCAAACGTGACTTAAAACATTAAAGTAAATTCTGTAAACCATCACTAAATAGAAACAAGAAATAACAACACCGTGACTTCTTTTTATCCATACCCATACCATCAGCTTTTATAATTGCACATTATCCTGATATATTTATCAGGTTATATATATATATATATATCAGGTTGTCTTGGGGTATCTATATTACTAGATTTTGGCCAAACCGACACACAGGTGTATCCTGCTATATTCATTAGTAAGTTCCTCTTGTCCTTATCTTTTATCAAATGACTAAAGAATTTCAAGAATGAAGAATTGCAAGCTGACAGCAAATACCTTTACTGAGGAGTTTAAATAAAGAAAATAATGTACCTGGCAAAGGTTTAAGTGATGTGTGAACAAGTGTAAGGGCTGTAAACTCTGCTGGTTGTGAGAAGGAAATGCTAAGGCTGTGATTGACTTCCTGGGATGTAATGAACTGAAGCCTATTAATCCAGAACAGACGACCACTGTAGTATTCCAGCGCACCTTGAGATATTTCTGAAGTACTCCATGCTGCAAATTCTGTAACGATGGCATTACCACAACTGTGGAAATGTATGAAATCAGCAAAATGATAGCACACATGTAGAGGGAACAGATTTATGCAGTGTTTGACATATTGGTAAGTTTCTTATAGTTCAAATTCTTAGTACTCATGTAGGAGGCAGGAAAACAAATCAAAAAGTTTCCTTTAAGCTCTTTAAAGCAGAACATTTTTCAGAATATGAAACATTTCAGAAAGAACAAAAAGGCCTTCATTCCCTTTATTTCATTGGTAAACAATTATAAAGTGGTTTAATATTCTGCTGCATAGATGCAGAAAAACGAGTATTTTGAAAAATCAGCCCACCTTCTCTCAGCAATTCCACTGAAACAGTGAAGTCTGCTTCAGAGCATGAGATTCAGTCTACTTCATTACATCAGGAACCCAGATTTATTTGACCCTGCTAGTTTTCTTCCATTATTTATTAAGCTCTATTAACATTTTTCTTCACTGGGATCACTGGTAATTTAATCTGCCTTGTACATTGTATGTCAAAACTTACAGGCCTTTTTAGGTCTCAATTTATCTTCTGAATAAGAGATTAACTATGCTGTGAGAGGCATCATTTTGCCATCTAAGAAATGTCTTTGAGCTTAGACACATGCCATCCAAAACAAATTTGGAAGAGCTTTGACGCCCCATCAGGTTTATAAGGATGGATTACTTCTAATCTCTGTATTCTGGCATGCCAGGGACAATGATTTATGGCTGCCGATTGGTTCACAATGGAGCTGTATGTTCCAGCTAAACCGAATCAACATATTTTGGTTCTTTAAGTGTTTACTGTTAGTCATAGCAAGCCTAAAATCAGTCAGAAAATTCAGCTGATTCCACACAAAGCCAGCCTGCCACACTACGAGCACATGTAAATACAGAAGCGGTTCAATTAAGTTTAAGAAGTTTAATCTGATGCTTGAAAAAAAATAAATAATGGCATTCTCCACATGGAAGGGAGCAAAAACGTAGTTTCACAAACTACTATGCATTATACACTTTGCACTTAGGGAACAAACCACCATTTTTCTCAAGGTTTTAGTATATAATTAAGCTAACCCATAAACATCATTTGTTATGTTTTGTCTTTTTAAACTTTGCCTTTCAGGAATAATGCAGCCATTTAATGTTCGGAATGATCAAGAGGAAAGCCTGCTCAGGTGAGAAAGTGGTGTCAGTTCAAGTCCTGAGCTTCATGAAAGATGAGCAAGTTGCAGAGCTCCAGGCACTTGGAAACTGTCAAGTGTTGTAAATGCCAAGATAAAATAGACAATAAGCAGCAATTATTTCCTAAAGCTAAGTCTAAAACTTGATGGGCATGACCTCAGTTCAGCTGAGGTTCCATACTGTGTTTCTCTCACTGTAAAACTGTGTTACCAACCATCACAACATGTAGTTCACTATCAGCTAGCCGTGATCATTAGCTCTTATTTTATTTATTGTTAAATTAGTAAATAGTGTGCCCAGCACTGGACAACATTTTTTTCTCAGAGAATATTCCAAAAACTAGAAAATACAGACTTTCTTTACCTCTGCTATACATTTACTTACTCTTCTTTACGGAGAGAAGCTCTGTATAGGTTTAGACATAGACTATCTTGCACAAGCCAGTAAAGAAAACCATAGGTGAGATCCAAAGTTACACCAACCACCTAAGAAAAAACAGTCCAAATAGCAATTTGAACACATCTTCACTTCTGAGGTAAGAGCCCTTAGGCATAACAGTTGTCTAGACAACATCAGAGTAGCTCATTATTGGCAAAAATAGCGTTACTACCATGAATGTTGACTCTAACACAAAAAGAGATAGCACTAGAAAATAATCAGGTCCTTGGTGGACACCTATTTATAGAAGCTGATGATTTTCTAGATAACATTTTATTAACACCTGTCACAGTGTTCACCCCTGGAGTATCCGAGTACCTCAGATATGATAGCAATAGTGTATCAAGTGATTAGTGGAACTACCTATCAAAATCTCCGGAATACCCCTGGTATTTTAACATTCTTTGTCTGAAACAGATGGGTGATACCCAGTCTGAAAGTCAGAATCACCTTTTGAAAAAAGTATTTCAGATCTTTCGTCTTTGCCTTCCATCTTTGATTTTATACAAAAAGCATTTAATGTGTTACATTACTTATGGAAAATAGATGCACAGTTTTAATTCATTTATTTGATTAAGCAGGAAATTTGAATATTTAAAATTTTGTACATAATTTATTATTAAATAAAGGGGGGCAGGAAATTAAACAATCTTCCTGTTCATTACTTCAATGTTTCATTTTCCTTTAAATGAGATGAAAGAGTTGTTGTTTCTTTTTAATAGGAGCTAATATTCAAAATAGATTTTTCTTTTTTCTGCAGTAAACAACAGATTCAATACCATATGCAACAGTAATAAAAATCAGACATTTAATAATCTGTTCTGTGAATAAAAAAGAATTTGCTTCCATAAGTTAGTCTGCTAAATGTTATCAAGTTTACTATATTTTATATCATTAGCACAGCTTACAAGTTGTTTGGGGCCTCTCTGAACATGTTTTCCAGCAGCTCTCAAACTTCTCATGCAAACACTAGTCGTAACTATTCTTTTATAAGCTTAAATTTCCATTATGTATGTAAGTGGAACAGCCTTTTTTTTTTCCTAACTCTTCATTAATAAACTGCAGAAGATGATGACAGCAAAGCAAATGCTATATCACTTAGTTGTCTGTTGCTCCTTATGTAATCACATTCTTGACATATTTCTGTTGACATTGTATGTCAGAAAATCAAGGTTTGAATGATTGCTCCTGTAGGTTGTCCTGTTAAAAATATCTGACAGCGTGTATGTGCCCAAGTGTATATTTAGTCAGCCGTGCTATATTTTATCCCATTTACCTATTCTCCCTCCCATGCTCAACACCAAAAGACATCTTCCTGAATTTATGTTGCTTTTTTAAACATTTGGGTCCTTCATCCTTGCGCCATTTTTTTTCTGCAGCTGTTACATTATCCTATAGATGTGTCCATCTTCTTTATCCTGATCCCTGTATTGCCATTATTAAAAAGCAAATAAACATTTGTACCATTCATTTTCAGGAGTTAGGCAGTAATTTAACACCTCGCTTACGTTATGCTTCAAAAACAGCCAAATATTTCCCAGTTCAGGAGAGGTATTAGTCTCTGGGCACGACATGTGGTTGTGATGGTGCAGTGTAACTGAACATCATAAGATGCAGGATAAACTTAGCTATTTGAAATACCCTTTGACTAGAAATACTGAGACCACACCTAAAGGGTCCTGTCCCCACGTCCACTTTGCTGCTCCCCTATAAATTACTTTTGTTCTAGTCATATTGTACAGTGTAAACAACTTACTAAATGCTTTGGAAATTCTATGCCAGATCCTAAGTTGGAATAAATCAGAGTAGCTCTGCTAAAATCAGTCAAGCTATGCCAATACACACCAGCTGAGCTAAACAACTGATCAGAAAATAAAATAATTGCCATAAAAGGATCTAGTTCCTGCCAAAGAAATTAGACTTTCAAAACTCTGCCTTTGTATTTGTTTAGGAAACCTGCCATTTTCACAGTAGTCTCTTCTATTCCTATTCCTAGCATTCAGATTTCAAGCTAGAAAGAGGTATAGCTACAAACTGCTGAAGATCCAGCTGAACAGCAATTCTTTATTAGAAAAACAGATGGTAAATACCAGTAAGAACCACTTACACAGAGAATATGCTTTAACTGTTGGATAACAGCAATTAACTATTACGTCTGTGTTTTAATAGAGAGGTAAGACATGCTATTTTCAGGTAAAGGACTACATTGTGCAAAGAAGATACATATTAGTACCTGTGCAAACATATTGTCTCTTGATATTGAGACAAGAACGACCAGCTCAACTATTCCACCATTAAAGAACACTGTGCTGTCCTTTTTTTCTGATAGTTTTATTCTGGGTTTTATTTTAATAAAGAAACACCTGTCAGCTATAATTGGTCACTTCTCAATCTAGACATTTTTACTTGGCTTTTTGCCTGTGTGCATCACAGCAGGAGGCTGAGTTCAGGAAGTCAGTGCATAGATTAGGGCAGCAGAGAAGCAGGAGAGGAGATGTTTGATTGTAGGAGGTGTGAATAAATGAATGGCTGAAGGCTGGTATCACTGACATAGAGAAAGGTGCAGGAATAAAATGACAGGACCAGACAAGCAGTCTTACTGCTGCCAAGGTTCTTGAAAGCAAGAACAAGAAATCTGAGGTTAGCATGAGGCGATCCAGAGAAGCAAGCAGTGAATCAAAAGAGAAGGGCAAGGAAGTAGAGGTTTGCCACTTAGAATAAACTTGTCAGTCCTTTGCAAAAGATCATCCAGAAGATACGTGCTAAACCCAAGTGTGCTATTGAGCTTGGACAGCATATATCTTTCCATGGAGACAGTCCACACCAGCCAGCTTCCACAGAAGTAGGGAGGCTAGTACTGGAAGATACACCGATCCTTCGCAGCACAGACATTTCTCTCATGTACAAAACTTTTACAGTTCTTCTGTATGAAGGTTTGCAAGTATAGTACGTGCCACATGACAACCTGCCTTCTTTCTTCCCAAGCCCTTATGAATGTAGTCTGTGACATTAGCTGGCCTTTCTGTATGTTAATTCCCTTTTGTGGACTAAACTAGGACTGGCTTTTTTTTTTTTATAATCAGAGGAACACCAAATTCTTTTCTTTCGGGAAAGGAAAGTGAAATGTTCTGGGGAATGATGCAAAGCTAACCAAGAGAGATAGAACTCTAGAACTGGAAAGGGTCTTTAATAGAGAACCTGGCTTCAGGTAAAATGGGAGCACAATTTGTATGACAGATGGAATTTATTCCAACAAAGGCTTATTTAGCAAGAGCTGTGTTTTAAAGTAAGCTGTTGCAGCAAATAATTTACCTGTGCTGACCTGTTCTGTGGCAGTCGAACTATGCTGTGTTTTGAGCTGTGCAGCATTCAATTCTTCTTACAGAGAGACTCCACAGACTAAAAACAGTCCAATGGATGGCATGGTCCCTCACCCTCACCTNGGAAGGAAGGAAGGAAGGAAGGAAGGAAGGCATATGCAGCTGCTAAGACCCTGGCAGATCTTTTTGTGAGGAGAATATTCAGTCCTAGAGTTCTTCCATTGTGTAGGCAACACCAAATTCCACCTACCAAGAATGAGGTCAAATCTCACATGGTGGCAGAGGCAGGATGGATTTGGAGAAGACAACAATGATCTATGAGGAGCCAGCAGTGAACCAAGTTTTTAAGAGACTTGATAGGACGTCAGAGAGGAGTGAATGGAGAAGAAAGGCAGGGGAGAGGTCAGCAGAGATACAGAGGTTGTCTGTGCAGGCCTCAGAGCACAATAAAATGTCTCCAGGGAGAGAAAGGGAGCTAATGATCTTCCACATCAGGAAGCAGGATCTTTGGTGAGCTATAGGTGGAAATAGCATCTCTATTTTCCTTCTCCTTTCTACTTCTGCATGGGACCCATTCTCCACCCTAATACAGCTAAAACAATAATCCCCTGTCCCTTTTTTCCCTGTATGCTGTCCAGTGTCTTCACTCACTCTTGCAAGAAGCCCCTTTCTCCCTGAGAAGCCTCTCTGCTCAGCACCAGCCTCTTCACGGCCTTCTGGAGCTCCTCATGAGCCTGGAGCAAAGCAAGGGGGCCAAGCTGGGACCACACCTGTGTCTGACTTGGGCAAAGGATAAAGAGACGATGGGCAAGGGAAGGGGTGGGCTGGGGAAGGAGAGCCTTGACGATCCTCAAGGCGTGGGACTTGCTGTTCCTGCCACCTCACAAGGGACAGGATCAGGCAAGATGGAGACTGTCAGCAGCAGATGTGGTACCCTCACCAGCACTGCAGTGGCAGCAGCATCAACAAGCTGTGCCGGGCTGCAGTAGGGGCAGATGCCGTACCCCCTCTCTCGTGTCACCACAGGTAAATCCTGTTTCTGCAGCAGCGCCTCTGCAACCTGATGCACAACTGTGGTGCCCTGGCAAATGCTAAGCCTCAAAACTGGCCCTGTCAGGTCCTGCAAGCGGGGGAACATCACAAAAGAGGCAGGATGCTGTGAAGCTCTGGTTCCATATTTTGATGTGAAAGCCAGAAGTGACCATTAGACTTCAATCATTTGGAAGAAACAAAGTGCGTTTCACACGTGGGAAGGAGCAACATTACAACCACAATTTTGACAGCTATGAACACCGACTATATTCAAGAGATCTAAATACTAAAACACACACCAGCCCTCCACCCCATCACTCCAAAAAGAAAGAAAAGTAAAAAATCAGTCACCTGTTTACCAGAAAACTGTAGCTGCTCTTGTAACACGAGATACTCCTCTCCATTCAATCTTGTGCTCTCCACTGAATACATTGTGGCCCAGTACGAATAGCCATTTACTGAATCCACTACTAGATCCTTCACTGGGAACACAACATGAGCCACAACATCTATATGGCCTCCCCATAGTGATTTTCTGTAGATCTAGGGACAAAAGAATTGACTTTAGCATCACATCTAAATCAGCAGCTATAATCAGCTGAGTGTACATTAGTGACTTTTCCACAGCTGTTTATCAAAAGACTGTACAAGCCTTAGGCTTTCGAAGCCTAAACCTTTTGCATTCAAAGTAAAAAGGTGAAGACTAATGCAAAATTATTAGTTCATTTCTGCCAGAAAGTAACAAAAGAAAAAGGCTGAAATAGCTTTTTCCCTTCGCTTTCCCAGTTTTGGCAGCCTTCTGTCTGACAGAATTTCTCACCCACTTCATATTCACTATTCACAAGTGTAAATGAGGGTGCAAGGCAGTGTGAAATCTGGCCTCCTAGCTCCAGTTTTTAAAACAGCTTCTGACTTTGCACTTACAAGAAATGAAAGGCATAATTTGACAGCACTGCATAAATTAGCACTACAATTTTGAAGTCAGATACCTTTTAAATAATTCACATGTCTGTGTTCCTGATACAAGAGCGTACAAAATGCAATTCTAATTATTTTTTAACTGCAGTGATCTGCAAAATACCACAGAACAGAGGTCAATCTTGAAAATCTCTGTGTAAACAAATAGTGCCAAATTTGATTAAAATAAAGTCCATCTACTTCTTGGCTGAGATCAACAGAGCAGCCTCCATTTTCACTATCTTCACCTATTTTTACAATGTTGAATCCAGCAAAACTGTTGATAGCATTGATTTGATTTGCTTGTTTTGCACCTGGTGAATTCAGTATCCTGCATTAGTGAATGTTAGTGAACATTTTACCCCAAACTCTTGTATAGCACCGGAAAATCATTTAAGGGAAGAAAGACCTCCTTGTTCTACACTATAATAGCAAAGGTCCAAACGTATCTCAGGTTGCAAGAAGTAGGGATTATTTTCCCAAATACATTATTTTCCCTAGTCAGTTCCCTTTACAGTCTTTATTGTTGACTTAAGGGGTTTTTTTCTTGTAAGAAGTGCAGCTATACCTACCGTATTTGCTTTGCCAGCCCAGTACAAGCATTGACCCAACCAATCAAAGGCCAACATCCTTGCATTTCTGACGTCAGATACATAAGTGCTCTCAGGGGTACCCTTTCTTTTGTTCAATGTCCAGGTTTGAACTTCCCCCATGGAATTAATCCAATAAAGAGTGTTATTATACCAATCAAGGTCTTGAAGAAAAAAAAGAAGATGTTAAGACTTAAGATGTTAAAAAAAACATTTTTTAAAGAATTAAAAGCATCCAGGCACTTCAGCTTTTTAAAAATCAATGCAAATGTACAGCTAGGCTCAGCTAACATAAGGGCAGATTCTTCTTTATAGGAAATAATGCACACGTATAGTACACATATAGCCCTGATTACTATAAATACATGACATATATTGGGATGCTGGAGACAGAACTATCTAGTTCAGAAAGTTGATTTTAGCTCTGCTGTAACTGTGGTGATGTCAGAAGGGTTTCACTAAGGATTAATTTGACTCATAAAATAGAAGAAAGGGGATGAACCCAAAGGGTTGGCTCAGTGAAGCTCCTGCACTGCACTGCGCTGCACGACATTCAAGTCTGGAGAACTCTTGTCTTTCAGTTCTGTTGGTGAAATTTATGGAGAGGTAATAAATTCCAAAAAGCCTGTGGCAGCAGTATGCAATTTGTTTAGTACATACCTGAAATGTTTCTTATATGAGGATAGAGGAGTTCGCCTGGCCCGTAGCTATCCAGTTGCTGCTTCCAAAGACCTTTAGGCCCCACTGCCAACATGTATGGTTCTTCTTTGGCTATGAAGGAAGAAAACTGCAGTTGTGTACACCAACAAGCAATTTATGTATAATATTTGCATTTCAATAGCAGTGGTTCCTGTTTCTGGAAAGTAACAAAAGCAGCTTTAAAACTGCCCCTGTCCTAAGGAATAAAGGACAAAGAAGAAATGCATGAAGATATCGTAATTTGAGAAACTCAGAGACCCAGGGCAGGTTCAGATCCAGAACAATAAGGCAATTTGGAATCCTACTGGGTGCTTAAAAACCACTGTGGATTGGGACCTGTCCTTACCAAAGTCAGGCAAAAGTCACCCCTAAGCCAGTCCAGTGCCTTAAGCTGGAAGCTATTTTCCCCTCAGACATAGGTTAATTTAGGTGAACTGGGTTTCAAAAAACATTCCAAAGACATGCAAATCTCAGACGTTTTGCACACATCCATTTCCCCTTATTATCTATGCTCAAACCAAGGATTTTCAGCATTTGGTGAGCTGCACTTTTCCATGAACTGTCATTAACCCCCACAGCACTGCACAAACCTATTCATCACAGAAAGTTCTTTACAGAGCAGTGGAAAAGGATAATACATCTTGTACTATATCAAATAATGTTTTTGATAGAATATTTGCATTATGAAAATGTAGATAAGTACCAATATTAATGCATAAATAATATTTAATATCATCATTCTAGTTTGAGAATCTTACTACTTTAACTAAAAGCAAATTTACTTATTCTGTATTCTTTAGTATTTCTAAGAAAAACCTTTTTGTGCCCCTTATTTTGCAGTCTTTGCCCAGTGTGTGCCTCACCAGGTGGAAAGATTTATACACAATTCATTCTTCATTTTTCCTGTGTGACAAAACAATTCTCACCTTCTTCTAAAGTTGTACCTCTAAATGACTCTGACCACAGCCCTGCACCAGCAGGAGACACAGCTCTGACTGACACCTCATACGCTGTGAAGCTGGCCAGCCCCTTCACTGTAAACCTCGTGTCACTAATATTTGATACAACCCATTCATCCTTAAATAGGTGCTGGGGTGACACTTTCACATCATAGGTCCAGTTCTGCCAAGCAGATAAACCTGTGTGAAGCAAATAATCATGTTATTGCAGAGTAGATGGTTGTAACTGGTGATACATATT
The DNA here is from genome assembly GCA_013397725.1 of Rhagologus leucostigma. NCBI lineage: Eukaryota > Metazoa > Chordata > Aves > Passeriformes > Rhagologus > Rhagologus leucostigma. The sequence goes on from VZTD01005743.1 coordinate 140,505, forward strand.
CTTTGAGAAAGATGTATATTGGAGACTCCTTTCAAAAATGCTAGTATCAGTGGAATTAGGAAAAAAAATTTACACTCTTCACCTCTGGGACCAGCCAAGAGTAGTGCTTCAATGCCCCACGAAGAATGAAATTAGAAGAACAAAAATTTTTCCTGGCCAGGTAATTTTCTGCTATTCAAAGACACGTGCGCAGAGGATAGAAACCACAGCACAGTCGCTGATCAAAAGTCGTTACATCTCTGCCACGCATTTTTGGTGTGATATCAGCACCCAACATTACTGCTACTCCATACCATAATCAAGATCAAGCTTTGCTTAAAATCCTTGTAGGGGACCTATGAGTTACCAATATAAACTTGCATTAATTCAGACAAAAAATTTAGCCATTTTTCTGGCAAATTATGTGCTAAATTTTTCAAACAGAGGTAATTCCTTAACTTCCTTTAGGATCTTCTATTAAAGTCACTAAAGCCCAAACGAAGAAAAGGGAAGCCGGAAAGTTACTTCTCTAGAAAGAAAAGAAGTGGACTTCCAGGGAGAATCAACTGAACTTACTGGTTCCAATAGTGGGTTCAGGTGGTCTCCAGCTGATCACAGCTCGGTCCAATCCAAACAGAGCCGTGACAAGACGAGGAGCAGTCGGTAAAGGAAAAGGCTGAGTTGATGCCCCATAGAAAACCAAGTTGCCAATGCCAAAGTATTCTGGGTATACCAAATTGCAGTCCACAATGTACTCGTTGAAGCTAGAACTTCCCAGTGGAGAGACCTCCTCATGGAAAACTGCTGAGCCATCTGTGACTGTAAATGTGTTATCCTCATAAACGAAGCTCTCCATGTCATTAAATGGCACACGTGATCGCAGCGTGTGAAAGTCTGAACCATCAAGAAAACCTGACACAAAGGCCTGTTCTGTTTTGTTGAAGAAAATGAGTCTCTTAGATTGGAAGCTGATCATGAAGGCTCTCAGAGCACTGGATCTCACTACTGGTGAAGCTGTGGAGGCAGTGCCAGGAAAGAGTGGAAGGTTTGCTCTGTATATGCCATCCTCCAGGAGACAGAAAATATAACTGGCCATAGAGCAAAATAAACCCGAATAACTACAGTGCAAGAAGTCTGCAGATGAGCCACAAGTATCTTAGCAGCTAAGAGATGTGTCTGTCCTTATGTACGATAGAAAAACGCTTTTGGCAGTATAAATATATATTACTGGGAGAAGTAGGCACATCAGTTTTTACCTTCTGGGAATTTGGATAGCAGATTATTAGAGAATATTCTTCCATAATACCTTAAATGTTAAGCATGAAAATTTAAAATTCGTAGAGCTTCATATTTATAACAGCATGAAATTTCTGAAACCCAAATTTCTGTATCGGAAAAGCTTTATCTCTTCTGCTAACACCCTAAAGAAGAAAATGCAGAAAACAACACTGCATGGCACCACTCTTGTTCCAATTGTTTTGTAGTTTGTTATTTGTTGTCAATTGCCCTTTTGTTTTGTTAACTTAAGTGCTTGAAACAGGAACCTAGATGACCAGTGAAGTGGAGAAAATTAGAGAGGAGCTTTATAGCACCTTTGGCACCAAGTGCTCAAAGGAGTTCACTTACCCATTATAGGGATCAGCTATAACCTTCCTAGGGGATGTCACATAAAGAGGAGTGATGTCTTCAGCTACCGTGCAGTTCTCTAAATGGCAGAAGTGTATCTGGGAAATGAGAAGAAAAACAAGTGATGCATTCACAGGGTGTTTGCTAATGAGCAGACAAGCGGACCCGAGATTCCTTCAGGGGATCGAGACAGCGAAACACCTCTCTCACAGTCCTAGGTCCTTCTGGGCTCCTGAGTTGTCAGTCAGCCAAGTATAACCCTTGTACACAAAGCCATAAGAGCTTACCCTGAAGGAGCTGTCAGCCATACCTCTAAGCTAGATGGAAAATTGTGTATATCCAACTGCCTATACTCAGTTTGGAGGGTATAGGCAAACTGTACTTTGAAGATGATCTGGCAAGGAAGGGAAGTGCTTTTCTGGTCCTGGAAGCAATACCTTGGGATTCAGAAATCTCTGCCATCAGTCTGTTCATTTACAACTCATTTGTATCTTTCCATCACTACTGTTTTTCCTGCTCCCTGTTCCCTGAGCAGTAAGTGAAAAATCAGACATGGCAAGAGAATTAAAGAAAAAAAAAATCTCCTACTAACCATTTAGGGCAAGTTTATTTTCCTTTGTACAGTAGAGGACTACATAGGTACATGAAAAGTCTGACTTTTAGTGTAACTGATGTTTTATGAGTTGGAAATCCTGTGCAGGGTTGTCGTCTCCATTTTTACATCAAACTGAAGCAGCTGTAATCTGAGCTGTTTCCATTGTATGAAACACTTCACGTATTTTGTCAATTAGGACAGACATTATAATCACGATGTGGTTATCTGACCAGCTTCCTGAGGCAGAGTAGGAAATCAACAGGCTAGATGGGTAACCAAGTAAGAGAAACACTGTGCCTATACCGGGTATGAGGAGGGTGTGAAATCAGTCTCAAAAACAAATTAAAACCAAAACAGTTCTGTCCTAAGGAGAAAAATAAGGCAAGGAGCCAGAGTTCCATGTAAGGTGTTTACTTTAAATATGAACTGATAGCCAAGCCTTTCTTCTTTTTTAAATTATGAAATATGTGAATATCAATGTTGCATTAAAACATATTTTTGTAATTATATTTTCTGCATACATATCTATACATAAATAATATTTTCTCATGTAAAATTAATCGCATAATAGTTCAAATTAAGTAATAAATTAATTAAGCACTAGAGCATTACCTTTTCATTCATGACAAAGTATATCCTCTGGTAAAGCCAGTCTACGGAGATGGACGAAATATTCCCCCAGCCAGCATAAAAGAGCATTAGGTCAGATAAATCAGACATATTTGCAACTCCTTTCACCCAGATAGAATTCCCTTCAGAAAAATAGACAACTTGCTGATAAATATTCACAGAAATTCCTAAAAACAGAAAGATATGTGCACACAGATAATATAAGAAATGTTTCAGCTTTTCAGTTAATTTTTCTACTTGTCTTAAAAATATGTATTTTTCAGTCTGCAACCCATCATTGTCAGAGAAAAGTTAACTGTTTTTTCTCCTCATTTCTAGTCTTCTTTCAGATAATAAGGAAACATTCCCATTTGCTATGTAATTGACATTATTATAGAGAATTGCCCTTCAGAAAGGTAATCAGACAGAGAGAGGACATGTAATACGCAGACTGATGCTGATTGCCCCTCTACAGGTCAAACAGATGCAATTGGCATCTCTTCACAAAGCACTATTCACTCTAGAATTCAAGCTTGAGATAATCTGTGCCACCTCTGCACTATCAAAGGCTATTTAGTCAGGGGCAACATTCTTTCTCTGAAATCTGTGGCTCTGTGAAATTTGGTTGATAAACTCGGATTTCCACACTGTCACGAAGGACCAGTGTAGATAAGAAACATTACAGTGGTGAGTAATTTGAGATAACATGGTCGTCTGGTGACTTCGGCTACTAAATGCCTCATCAGTATGGTGACACACTAGCATTATCTTTTAACACTTGGCATTATTTTATTCAGAAGTTTGAACCACTTCATTTCCCCATATTCATGTTGAGAAAAAATATGTATTAATCACAGGGAAACGTGGATTCATCTCACCTCAATTTAGATACCTAATATGTAAAAAAATTAACCAGCTGCCTAGATAGTGAAGAAAAAGTTGCACTGGGGAGAATGATTAATCTCTTCATAGTGCCTGTCACTTCAAATAGGTCAAATCATGTCCTGAAAGTTCCTATTTCTCCTGATTGACTGTAAAGGCAGACTAGATACTGTCTCAAGCTATGTAAGGTGTATTCTGTCCTTCGTGAAAAGAGGTCTTAGGTGCACTTGGAGGGGAAGGGGAGAGCCCAATCTGATTGTACCTGTAATGTTGTGGTGTATAGTACCATTTGGCAGGCACTGGGCAGCTTCGAGGAAATGCTCTGTGTATCTCTTCCTTAAAGACTCTTTTCTAGATAGGAAGAGCCATGCTGCTTTTTCCTTAACTGGAAAACAGAGAAATTCAGAATTTAGATGACCTCAACACGTTCCTAACTCAGATACACGGTTAATAGACATGCATATGCGTGTGTACACAAAAGTAGGTATGTATGAATGTATTCTTACATTAGCAGTTACAGACCAAAACTTGAACTCTTTGAGTGTTGAAAGTGTACAGAGTTATTCACCATCACAGTTGATTCAGGCTCCTCAGACAGGGTAAGAACACACCATGTGAATTTCACCCCATCATTTCCTGCAATAGTCAGTTCCCTAGTGAGGGAAAGTAAACTGGAGCAAATGAAGGCCTACTCTGGGAAATGAAGGCACTAAGACATCCATGTGACTTCAAGATCCAGCAGAAATAGGATATTTAACCCCTCTGGACTTCTTTGAAAACCCCAGTCAAACTAGAATATTATCCCACAGAGCTGGAGAAAAGCAAGGCAAGTATGTTTAATCCATGTGTTTCGTTGCAATGCTTACTGACTTATTCAAGAAACAAGTACCTTCCACAGATAAAAATGATAATGGGATATCATCTGCTTCAAAGTTGATAAACTTGATAATTTTTTTTTCCTAATAAAGTCACAGAATTTAAGGTCAACAAGGATAGTTTTGGTCACATAAACTGACTTCATGCTTCTAAAAGCCCAAGTAATTTACATCAAAACCTCTGCAGCAAATCCATACCTTCTGTCTGGGCTATGCATAGCTCTGGGAAAGATAGCTTGCCTCGCTTCTGAATCTCAGGTCCTTGAAAATGTAGTACATGCCCCGCTAAATTGATTGTTACCTCCATTTTTAAAGATGGTGTATTATTTTGAGTATGATTTTGGCTAATTTCCATCAGCAAACAATCCTTCCTTTTTTTTTTTCTCCACTCCAGTTTAAGCAGCTGTCTGCAATCAGGTATCATTTCCTCATATGGATATCACAAAATTGTGATCAAATGCTGTCTTAATTTACTCCCAGATAATCTGCATGGATTGAGCTGCATGTATTTCCCACATGATGCACACACTGTGAGTAATTTCAATAATGATGCCTTCAGAGCAGAGTACAAGAGGCCAATATTACCTCTTTATCTCTTTTCAAGTAACATTTCTTGCAATCTACAGCAGCAATCAGATTCTTTCCCTGACTCTTCTCAGGGCTCAGATCTACACAGCTCAGTATCTGATGCAGTAACACCATTTCTGGACATGATAACATGGGGAAGGGTTGTTCTTGTTTGTGTTAGCACAGAGAGAGAGCACATGCCTGTGCAATTCAGGGGGAAACAACTGAAATTTTATGTGGTGACTAGTAAGGGGAGTGGGGTGGTTCCCCACCCCCATAAGGTGGGGGTCTTGGGGGGATAGGGTGTGTTTGATTGTTTTCTACCTTGAATTAAATGCTTGGCAATTGGATTGACATAATTAACACAGTTTGGACTTTTCAAAAATGACGCAAAGATTTATGTCTCAGGGTTGGCCAACCCTAGAGCAAACCTCTGTGGAGTCATCAAGTAAGGACATGTCATTGTGTCTGAACTATTACACAAAAAAAAATCATATTTTAAAAAGCACTAGAGAAGCAAGTTCAGTTTCTTTAACCAATAGCAGAAAACTGGCAATTCAGTCTTGAAGTGTTTTCATAGAGCTGAAGCATTTCCAGGTGTTTGACAACTGAATCTTTTCATGAGAAGGAAAGAATCTTATTTTCTTTTCTGAAAGAACATTTTGGTGACACCGATTTCACTCTTATTTGTGTTCTATCTCAACACAAAACACAACATCTGTATCTTTCTCTGCCAATTAATTAATAATTCTGCGATTCTTTGAGTAATAGCTATAGTGCATCATTACTTTAAATATTAATGAGTTGATATGGTAAAATAAATACCTCCATGAAAGAGCAAAAAAAAATGTGTATGATTTCACATATTCGGCTTGAGATAACTGAAAATTTTTGACAAAAGAGTTTCATGTTAAGTATTTAATATTATTAGAAGAAATACACTTGTTTGACAGCTGTTAAAATCTTCTAGAAAATGGAATCAGGTTTTTTTCAGTCACTGCCTCAGACCACTGCGGTGTTTTTCATTTGTAATACAATTAAAATCTGTTTGGGCCTACCAGCTTCACAGGGCACTCCCATGCTGTGCAGCCTTAGAATGTCTACAGCTGAAGAACAGGACCCTCTCTGATGTGCTACCGACTATTCAGTGTACAATTCCTTGACATGTTCACTGTCTAAATATTCATCTCTTCTGCCAGGTATGTGGCAGGCCAAGGAACATGAGTTTGTCCCCAGGAGCAGACAGTGATAAGGACTCTGCTACTCTCGTACCTTTGGATGCCGGGGTTGTGATGTTGGCTTCGGCAGGGGGTCCAGCACCAACCTCATTAACTGCCACAATGCTGAACCTATGGTACACCAAGGAGACAGGTTTTGGTTGGCAGGTTTCTTTTGAAAGATTGCCTGAGAAACATTTTTACAAGTAAGGGAGCTGCTACAGAAGAGCTTGACTTTCAGAAAATCCCCATTTAAATATAATGCTCTGGGAAAATTTAGAATAAAAACAAAACCAACCAAAGTCTGAATTGACCAAAGGCAGAACAACAACAGAATCTTCTAAATTTAAATTCAAAATAAGTTTTCAGACTCAGAAGAACAACTCAACTTCATTTCAAAGGAAGATCTGTATTTACCAGTTCAAGCAGAATGCAGACCTCTGCGTTTCATAAAAATGAAGGAGTTTTTCCAGATGCTTAAAGGACTAGAGAAGACTTCTCTATCTTTCTCCTGCTATTCTAAAAACACGCCCCACAAGCCAAAAAAAAATAAAAAACAACAGCTAAGAAAATGCAGCCTCCCAGCCCTATATCAAATTGCTTTTCCTTCCTCACCATCTGACTTCCGCAAAAGCAGCCAAGTTACCTGGGATAACTCTGTTACCTCGAGGAAGGTGCCCTTGCTTTTGACAAGAACATAAGTAAATAGCATAATTGTGCAGAAGTGGTCTTAAGGCATACTCTGTGCTATCTGGGCAGGAAGTGTGACAGCATACTTGGCCACTTTGGCTATCTTTTCTTTTTGTACCTGTAAGTGGTGTTTGGGGACGTGGAGTAGAACTGAAAGCTGTGCCCTCTTGAGGCTCTCAACAATTCATGATTCTCACTGGCCAGGAGCAAGTTATATCCAACAATCAATCCGTTCGGAAAAAGTGGTGGAGACCAACTAACTTCAACAGTGTTTGGACTTGAACTCTGAATGTCAATAATGACAGGAGCTGTTGCAGGAACTGCAAGACAGAAATATCTGGCTCCAGTATTTCATTAAAACATTAATTGTTTTTCATTTTTAAATACATTTTTAGGTTTCACACCTGTTAATTCATTAATACATCAATAAATATTATTAGGGACAGTTACCGTTTCAGCAACAGTTCACTTATTTTTTAATGTCCAGGAAAACGGAACTGTGTTTCAATCAAATACATGCATAATTATGCACAAAAGTATCCCATGTGCCCTCACAATTTTGACCATGTACTTTTCTGTGCTTGCTTTTAAAACCAAGAGCAGGGAGAAGCCCTTAAATCTTCTAGGTCAAACAAAAAGAACCTGTAGTTTTTTAGTTCAGTCTTCTGCAGCTACCCAAGAGACGAAATACATGTGGTTCTGAAGATTAGGCACCAATGTTGTCTGCCAAAGAAACAACAGAGAAACCCAAATGTTTCTGTTAAGGTCCTGAAAGATGCAATTAATAGTGCAATTCATTACCTCCGAAAGCATGTGTCCGATAGCTGGGACTAGGTGGAGAATGGAGCTGCAGCTGAGATGTAATGATCCAAACTACTTGAAACACGTATTCTGTGAAGGCCTGAAGGTCTTTGACGGTGTATGCAGTTTCAGATACTACCTAGATAAACACACAGACACAACCAGGTTTTTTCCCTTCCTCCAGCTGCAGCTACTCTGAAGGATGTTATGAAGGCACAAGAAGTTTCATACAACAACATACATATTTCAGGATAAAAAAGGGCAGCATCCTAAGTTTAATTAAGAGGAAATTCTGAGAGTTATTTTCAGCATAAGCTTCAATTTTCCATCTTTTCAGAACATTTTTCTCCTCTCTTTCCTCTGAACATGGTACCAAATCTCAACAATGAGCAGGTGGATCAAAGGACTGATGCAATATAACAGTAAATTTTGAGAAAAAAGTAAAAAAAAAGCTAGAATAGTAACATACTACAAGCAATGTATTTTAAACCTATACCACAGGTTTAAGATACAAAGGATCCTTGTTACGCTGAAATATTTATTGTCTGAAGTAATTGCTCCCTATTATTTCATCAATGATTCATTCAGAAGAACTTCCTGCTTAGCAAATTATCTTTACCTTTGATTTGTGGCACCAGCTTGTCATGCCCTGTAAATTGGTCCAATGGAGATGATGGCAAGATAACAAGAGTACAGCTGACGCAAAAGAACAAATTATGAGAATAACTCTATTGAGTCAGAACAAAGCTCTTTTTAGCCACATATTGTGCTTTGACAAGAACCAAAAAAATTTCTCTAGGGAAAGGTATTAAAAAAAAAGAAAAGAAGAAAGCCTACAGCCATACTTCTCCTGATTATTCTTACTGGCATTTCACAAGCATGGCTCAACATGAAACAATGGGAATATTTGCATTTATTAGAACTCGATTTTTTCTTCCACTAGTTTTTCCAGTCACTTTTAAAACCGTATTTAGTAATTTTAGCAATTTTATTATTCAGGAGTTTGAATTTAGCAATTTAACATCCACGTGTGCCAGGAAGCAGCTGAACATTTCAACTACCCATTCAGTGAGGAAATACATTTTGCTAGTTTTGAACCTGCTACCTGCTAGTTTTCATCAAGGTCCCTAGTTCCTGTGTTGGAGGAAATGGGGAATAATCTATCACTTCTCAGCTTCTCCATGCCACTCACGATTTTGAAAATCTCTGTCATGTACCTAATATATTACCCAATATTTTTCTAAAAAATAAAAATAACTAAATGCAGAGAAGAGCCAATTTCCTTGCAAAGTAAAACAAACTTTACCTCTGTGTACCTCCAGTCACCAGGGAGCTTGTTGAACTTCCACTGGATAATATATTTCACCCCAGAGATGTTAGCTGCCTTCCACCCTAATGTGACACTGTGGTTTCCAATGGCAGATGCAAATGGTGCACTAGGTTTGCTCAAGTAGTCTGAGGGGAAAATACAATACAACAGTCAAGAAAAGTCTTTCATGGCAATCACTGCATCTCAAAGGTAAGAACCTTTTACCTTACACACCTGAAAGCTGTGAAGCCCGTAAAAACACACAAAAGAACATATTGAAAATGTTGCTGAGTAACTTGCATGGCATTTTAAAGACAATTTGATAAATCAGGGGGAAATGGGACAGGTTCAAGTTGAGCGGTTGTGACTACAACTCCATAGTTGCGTAAATGCATTTTTAGTTACAGCTACTTAGTAAAATTTTTCTGAATAGAAACAGAGAAGGCGTGGGAGACTTCTGAAAAGATTTTCAGGAGGACTATTTCAATAGCACTGTATTGGCCCAAGGTATCATCTTAAACAGTTGAGACTGGATTCAAAAAGTCTCATGTCCACAAAAGGGTGGGAAAAATGTTTTACTCCAAGATAAACTTCAGCGTATTTGTTACAAGAAAAAAGAAGACTGGTGGTTTTCTGATTAATGAAAATGCTCAAGACATTCCTATTTTTTAAATAAATCCAGATCATAGAACAAGACTATGAATTTATCAGACTGTCAACTGGACACAGGACTCTATTCAGACTTACTTAGTGCTTCAACTCCATATGCATCCTCTGCACGGCTACAGCCAAACTTACAGGAAACTGTCTGTGTAGGACACAGAAGTCACTGGTTAGCTTTGTGTAAAGGCAGACTTCCTTCCAGAATCATGCAGACACATTTTAAATACATAAAATTTCTGTGGACATTTTGCATACACACAAACCCTGTGGAAATAATTATATTACTAAAACATAGCAGTACCACGAACTCGCTCCAAAGATTTTCTTGAGAGCTTTTTCATCAATTCACCGTGCCCTGAAGTAAAGTTTTCCTCCTTACACGCTGTCCCTTTGTGGAAAGCATGAATATGGGCCTACATTAAAGTTGGAAATAGACTTCAGTGATGATCATGGAGTTAGGAAGACAAGGTTTTTGACTAGTTAGTAGTATATTCCACATGTTGCATTTCACCCTTTCCTGCTTCATGTATTCCCTATGAATGAGGCACATTCTTATAATGTATTTCCAGTAAATTTTAAAAATAGCTGAAATCGGCAATTTTTAAGAGCAGCCATGCCTAATTCACACTTCCTTTTCAGCAGCTACTCCTTCTGTTACAGTTGTGCCTACAAGCTGCAAACATAACAAATACCCCAGGGCAGTGAGCTCCATACTCATGTCCAAAGAACAGAAAATTCCTGAGTTTTCAGTTCAGGTAGGGAATACAGATATAGTGTCATCCTGGTTTTTATGCTGAGAACTCAAGAAGAGGTAGAAATACGTTCTAGGCGGGCCTCAGTAGCTTTAAAATTACACACAAGACCGAGTCTCCTGGAAATCCAAAACTTTTGAGAAGCGGTGATTTGAGCTTTTCGAGGCAGGAGGTTTATTTGGGCTCATTTTATTCTGCAAGTTCATTCAGCCTTTAAAATCTTGAAGTTTGCTCCATACAGCAGCAACCTTTCAAGTGATAATTAACTTTTAGATCATTCAGAAGCAATTCATTATGGCAAGTGAGGAAAGTTTTTTAATTGCTCTTCCTGTAATTTGAGGAAACACTCTGCCGGCATCCTATGGAAACTGATAAGACATGTTATTTCAGACAACACAGTTGCAACTGAGACAGATTTGAAAACTTGCTTAGCAGTATATTCCTGTTCATTATCTCACATCTAGACATTCAGTGCCAAGTGCAAGCAGTTAAAATTTTTCCCAATGTTTTCATATTCTGAGAAATAAAATACTTCCAGGTAAATTATCACCACTGTTAGCAGGCTAAGATTCGGGTGTTAGCAGACATAAGTTATCAACTGTACACTGGAGTTTTCATTTACAACTAATTTTTTTTTAAGGGGTAGTCCCCAGATTACGTGCTGATTCATAGTGCCTTCTGCCTCATTTAACACAGACATTTCTGAACACTTATTTTTTGTTGTTATTCTTTCTTCTTCTGATTTTTGTCTGAACCTGAACCATAAATCCAATTTTTGCTTGAGGTAAGAGGATTGCTAAAACCTTAAATTTTGAGGGAAATTTGCTATCTGCTCTACTTGAAAACAATAAATCCTCATATATTCTCCATCCATCAGCAATGTCCTTGTATAAGACAGAGTCTGATGTCTTTTCTTGTGAATATTCCCATGAAATTCAGTTGCAATCCCCTGTTCCCAGGTGGAAGGAGAAATACTACCAGATTTCAGTCCCAAGGTGTATTCACACAACAGAATTGAGCAAATGCCAAAGGAAAAGTCCTGCTTTTACTCCCACTCCTTTGCTCTGCAGACTGCAGTGACCTGATCCTTTGGATGTAGTGACACAGCGGGTGCCTGACATGTGGATAGTCAAGTCAGTCAGCTGATCTGGTGAAAAGATAATCCCAGAAAAGCCCTTGCAAAGTCAGCACATTTAACTGGCATATTGTGTGACCAGACAGGAAAAAAAAACCCCAACCCAAAAGCAATAAAACTCCCACACTCATTTTATATTTCCACAAAAGTAATTTGGTTACTTCTTGGACGGTTCCTACACTCCAAAACCACCATTTAATGCATTAGTAAACCTTTGTCCTCATCACAATTTGATAGACTAAGAAGCATTAAAAAAAAGAAAGAAAAAAAATAACCCTTTCAGTCAAATTTCCAGGTTGCCAATGGGTTTGTATTCTACTCGTGACTCTCCAATCCCTCCATCACATGCTTGAAATGTGTTGCCCCCATCCGGGAACAACCTTCAACCTGAGGTCTCAACGGTGCCAAACACAATCTTTCAATCATCTCATCCCCATCCTATCCTATCCTGTACTCTATATTCATGCTGAAAGGGCCCATCTCCTTAGCAGCACATTGCTGACCCATACTCATCACTGTGAACACCAATCCATCCGCAGCACAGACTGGCACTCCCCACCTGAGATCTCTTTCTAAAGGGCCACATGTTGACCCCTTACTGAATTGCATTTATTTCATTTAGACTCTCTATCCAGTCAAGAATTTTGTCTTCTAGCTCCCACTTTTGTTTCCACTTCTAGCCAAGATAGTATCATACCAGCCTTAACAAGCATTCTCTCTGGATAGTCTTTGATGGAATTAATGAAAAACTGGATGAACAACACTCCTGTGAGAGCGTAGAACACAGTTTACATTGGTCTGTCCTGTTTCATATTGCTGAGATTAGTCAGCTTTCTTTACAGCAGTGTTCTTTGTCACACAGCAGTTTTTAACGCAAATCTGTGCTTAGTCACCATGCTGAAAAGGTACGTAACTCATTCTTCAGCTTTAGGGAGTACAAAACAATTAGACCTGAATTGATAAGTTTGTGTATCTACATTGTGTTTCTTAGCACTCTGTGGGCATAGCAATCACTGAAATTGTGATCTTTTTGGATTGCTCTGATGGCATTTAACTTACCTCACATGCTCTAGTGTATGTCTCGTTCTGCCAAGAAACAAATTAATAAAATGTGGGGTTAGCATAAATATAATCACAGAGTATTTCAAAGAGATAATACTGATTAATTAGAATTTCTTACAGTGAAAGTACATTACAAAACCTTGTCACTGGCAAATAACGAAAGAAGGAAAACCCATACTTGAAAAAACAGAAAGTTAACATTAGAATGATGTTAAGGTTGAATGAGATTCAGATGTTCAAGAGATGCAGAAAAATGAGCAGTTTAAAAGCTATCATGGCAGTTGTCCCAGACCAATGCTAGTTCTCATCCACCTGGTTTAGTAAAAACAAGAAAGCAATCTACTGAAGGCCATGTGCTTCATTTACATCTGCATGCAAGTCGGAGACAGCCCCCGGCAGAGTAAAATCCTGAAAAGCACTAGTGCATTCTCACTGTCTAAAAATCTGTGTTGAGCTTAATGAACTGTAAAATGCCCATACATTCTGACAAATGCAATGAAAACTTTTGATGCTACAGGCAACTTGCATAGCAAGAATTATTATCTCCCCAAAACAGAATTTGTAAGAAACTGAGAGAAAATATAGACATTACATCTTTTCATAGAAACACTGTTCTGAGTGGATTTTGAACATCTCCCATTGGATAAGGTACTTGATGGACTCGAGAAAAGTGCTATAGAACCAAAGCCTGGATAATACTCACACATTTCAGTGGACAGTCAGTTTGCAGGGTTGCATTCCAAAACTGGCATCCTTGTGTACACTGCAAAGACAGAGGATGGCTTTAAAAATGACTTTGAAAGGACGGTTCTAAAGGGAAGGGATACTCCGGCACTAGAAGTATATTATAGGTGTGTAAGGGTATTATAGGTACTCAGATCCTACAGTAAGAGAGTTATGTTGTATAGTGCCCTTCTCAATGTAAAACCAAATGCAGAGCAAAATAAATTCAGTCTCGTTCTGGGAATGAGTTTTCTGAGCCAGCTATGATGTGGCCAGCGCTCCCACCGTCCCAGCTTTATTTCACCACTTGTTCTCTCTGCAGAAGCAGCAGATAAGCAGTATGCAGGGCAGCAAAGCACAGAGGAAAGCTGTTCAGCACAAGCCCTCCCACACGTGCTCTCCAATAGGCATTGGCTTTAAAACCATGAGTTTTCAGAAAAGTAATAAATATGTCAGTTGGTTTTGATGTTGGACCTTTCTTGTTTATGCTGTCCTGTCTACTTCTTAATGGTCATGAAGGTTTTTCTTTTTAAAGGGAAGCTGGTACAACTTTAGAAGCAGAAGATTCTGATATTGAGCATTGCAAAGCCTCATGAAAAATATAATGAAGACTTGATAACACTGAGCAAAGATACACAGTAACCTAAACAGGTGAGTCAACCTGGCTATGTACTGTCATGACAACACAGACTTTTATGGTCTCAGCATCATAAACGGCCCAGCCTCACTAGATAGCAGGTGCTGAGAGGCTGCTTGCCACTGGTCTCTGTGGAAAATATTGAAGACTGCATTGTCCACCACTCTTCAAAGAATATGTATAATCACTGATACAGAAATTAGCAGGAATAAATTTCCAACACAATTTGAAGCATTAGAAAGCAGGCATTCTTTATCTGTGCAGGACACACAGGAGGACACCTCCTTATTTCTGTGTGTATTGTGAGACTTTATAACAAAGTATTTATCCACTATAATCATACATATTCATTAAAACGTGTTTCTTATCTAATACATAAACATCACTTTCCTAGAACTAATTTCCATGTATCTGCCTCCTACTGGACGTCCTGTTATAGTCCTGAAAGTTTATAAGGAGGGGTCTTTGGCCGCCATATTCACTGAATGCTTCAATATTATAGATGACCTTTCCTTGAACTTTTTCCTTGGGCATGCCCTCTTGCTTCTTGTTACATAAGTTGCAAAAACCCCACTGTAGTCGTCTTTATCTGTTTCTCCACTGGTTCCAGCCGTGCTTATCATCCTGCATGCATACCTTTACATCCCTTTATCTTTTTTTTTGCCAGTTAGTCTTTAAGATCTATTCAGCAGTTTCAGGGGAGCTGAAAATTTTTATTCACTATGTTATTTATCACCACCAGCTTAAACTGCGTTTGCAATCTGAACTAGGAAATCAGATAAAGTCCTCTAAGAATGCTCCTATGGAAAGCTCAGGTTAAACCCCCATGACAGACACAACCATTTGAAGTTCTAGAGAACCCTAAATGTTCAACAATTATAAGTTTTCTCACATTGAATCACTGAGAAAATGAAATTAACTGTAGAGAGGTAACTGAATAAGACAGTCTTAATGATTTGCATGTTGGAGGCAATACTAGTTTTGATTTATTGTCTCAAAAATGAGAGATTATGAACTTTGTAGATCACAAATGTGAACATGACTCAGAGCAGAGATCAACACCATTTACACATTTTCTTTAAATAAAAAATACTGTTATGTCTCTAATAATTTGAACCAAATCTACCCACTCAACTTAGTGACTTGCTAGACAGGTAACTGTGCACATTTACACAAAGTCTTTGAAAATCCGATCACTGTACCCGTTGTATTCAAATAGCAGGAACATAAAATGTCGGCAATTAACAAAGTAAACCATTACTCACCGCTCCAGTGATGTCACTAACATTGCAAAGGTTAGTAATTCCAAGTTCTCCCTCCTATAGGAGAAACACATCATTTTTTAAAAGAAATATTTTCCCAAAACTCTTTGATCAAAACACTTCTTTGGGTGGTGTTTCCTCATCTGGAGAAATTCATAGTTGACACACCAGTATGTTCTCATTTGAGATTAATTTCAGAGATACCATGGAACAAAGACATTGGCAGAATCAGTTGGTGTTAATCAAATTATCTGAGGTAGGAATTTGGCTCTTACCTCCCCATTCTGGTTCACTGAGTCAATAACAAATGCTTCACAAATATGTTGGGCTTAAATGACAAAACCAAGTTGTTTTGACCTCTTGGGAGCAGAAAGACCTTCCTTCAAGCTAAATGCCTTTTGTCTGGCCACCTTTTAAAGGAGTTTTAAGCAGCCATATGGTGATCGCCAGCACCCTTCCTCTCCTGCCAAAAGTGCTCTCCAGTGAATGTGCCTGTTTTTTCACATCATCCAAAGTGTGCAAAACCTATCACTGTCACTGAAGTGCAAATGCTTTGAGGATGTATGCAACAATTTTAGAGAAGCTGAATAGCAGCTCTTAAATTTTCGACCTGAAACCAGGTAAGAGCAGCCTTAATAAAACAATTATCAGGAAGAAATTTTCAGCACGCTGGGCACACCGTGACAATAGTGGGAATCAAAGTTGTCACAAAAAATAAATCAAACACAACAAGTAGACCAGAGCAGAAAAATAAGATTTACAACTCTCAGACTCAAAGATTACATTTTTCTCATCTGAATCAATACATTCAATACACTCACTGAACATAAATTTCCTGTCTTTCAAAACTGAAAGGAAGAGCAACTTATTTCTTATTCTGAATTAATTTAAACTCAAATCAAAGGATCTCCATTAAAGTTATCATTGCATGATAGCCTTCCATCAGGGAAGGCAATTAACTCTTTCACTGGTGCAAGAGTTCCAAATAGTTTTAAAGGAACTGTCAGGCAAGTGTATGAAATAGAATAGAGCAGATGAAAGTTTTTTGCAGCAGGTTTGCATAGTTAGCACCAAGGCACAAAATGTCCTATTTACAAAGCAAAGATACACAGTGCTCTAAACCACATCAGCATTTCTGGCAAATAGAAGCAAGGAGGCAATTCCTGAAGGCAGAATAATTGTTTAGATTTCAGAGGTTTTGCTTATCTTTGTCTTGCATTCATAGAGGAAAATAATAAATTCCACACATTATTCAAAGGAATATTAAGAAAGTATAAAACTAAGGATCTGACCACTAATTTAATGCTTACAGAAATACCCGTAACTTAAACCATCTAACTTAAAAATTAAGCTGCAACTAAGTTCAGGATAGCTGTGTGTGTCACAGATTCCCAGAAAATTTCTTGTGACTTTACAGTTTTCCTCAATTATATGAGAAAAGCCCCGGACTAGACCAAAATGAATAAGTAAAGTGAATAAACTGAGAGAATACAAGTTTTTCTTCCTCACCCTCCATGGTCTTTAGCATTTATAGTAATTGCATGCAGTCGGAGTAGTGGGATTTGTTCCTTACCAGATTCCACAAATTCAAATGTTAGGCATTAGTTCTCAAACTCTGCTCTTAGTAAAACACACTCTTTAGAATAATTTTGAAAATGCTGATAAGTAATATGAAGTTCTTACAGTGCTAACAACAATCTGTATTTCAAAAGATTAGGTACAGTTTTTGAAAACTTACCAGATTACTTGTACACAAGTTTTGACAATTCGTTGAGAAAGCAGAGTACACTGCGAAAATCCATAGACAGCAAAAAGCAACAAGCCTTTTTAGCTGGAAAACCCACAGGTAAGCGTTCCTCATAACTTAAACAATTTCATCTGTTAACCTCTTCCCTTGACTTGGCCATACAAACTCCTTTTAGTCTAGGTGACGGAGATGCAACTGCAAAATTTCTGCATGTCAGATTATTAAAATATTTTTTGAATCCTTGTTTACACTCCGCTCCTCCAACAACTTTTCAGCTTCCTGGAGCACTCCTCTTGAATTTACGCAACCTCTATTTCATAGTTTCTTATTAAGCCACTGAAACAAAAGAGTTGACCAATGAAAGTCAGCGTATCTACTTACACAAATATCATTAACGTAAAAAGGAAACTAAGTGCAATGCTCTTAATCAGGTGCTCCGAGCAACACGGAAACAGGGAAACCACGGGAAAAAAACGGCCTAATGTTAATTTTGACAAGATTAAGCTATTTCTAGACATTTTTATGTGGATGCAAGTAAGAAAATTTGTTGGTGATGATGAATAACTTTGTTAGAAAACCATTGGTCATATCAGACATGGCAAAAATTTTAATTAATTCTTTATTTGAATGACTGTTTCCAAATGTTCCATTTCCACACCAAAATACCACTCAGAACAGACCCCTGTCTGCCCTTTGATTCAATTTAGACACAAACTAACCAGAGCCAATCTGCTAGGGGCTCTCTAGATGAGGAGGCACAATTGTACTAATAAGTTTGTAAGCATATCATGGAAGAAAAATGAAGCTGATAGGTAAATCGTGTCTGATTTAAAGAGTAGTGAAGAGTCTTACATAAAGTTGGAAACTCACATTAAAGAGGTCCATGGAAAGTCAAGCTTAGGACACATCCAGGTCTTGGTCTGTGGCACATCTGTGCTGTACCAGCAGAGCTATCCACAGAGTAATTCCGAAGTAGAAAATCGATCCAGCTTACACACACACACACGTACACATATATACGTATATGTGTATATAACAAATGCTATGTCATTTTGCGCGTGTGTAGTTCTCATTATAAATCAAATGTGCTAATTTATAATTAATATAGCATTTTGATAATCAGTTGAGGCTGGCACATCCTGTTATTGCTGCCTAGAAAGGGTACCTGCTTTTCCACCATACCTTTCCAAGCACCATTCACTTGCCAAGGAAACATTTCTGCAGTCATGCAATAAAACAGGCTGAGAACCTGGTTAGCATTCACCCAGCAACAGTAGCAGTGAATTGGTTGGCATTAACCTGATGCTGTTTTTTTCTGGCTCAGGCTCTAGTACAATCCCCTGTGCTGTTCCGTCCATGCAGTGAAAGGAGTAAATGCACCAAGGCAGGAGGAAAGGGAAAGCCAGGCTGGAGACAGACAATGAATATTGGGAAGCACATGGCTCAAAGGTGGTCCGAGGAAGGAAAGGTTTTTGGGAGCAGGTTCCTTCCTTTTATTCCAGTTGCCCTGGGAAGCGTTTGGGAGTTTACTTGTGCATTATCTCAGTCTCTTCATCACTACTGAAAGGAACACGCAGATAAGAGTAAGGCTCATCTAGGGTGAGATTTGCTTTCAACTAAGAGCTTTCAGCTACACAGGTGTGGGGGAATTACTGCCTAACTTGCTTGTCACTTCTCCACTCCAGAAGGATGCTGCCCCCACTCCAGCCCATGTGCAAAGCTGCTCAAGAGGGAGCTCCTTAAATCCAGCCAAAATAAGCCAGTTTAGTCTGACTGCTTAAATAGTAGCTCTCTGCTAATCCAGCTCATCTTGGCTGAACAAGTTTCATCAGACCTCACATGACCAGCAACACTGAAGAGGAAGCTGGTGATAGCCTGATGGAGGCTGAAATTTCTTCCTGAAGAAAGAACTTTGACTTTAGGTAGTTAGGACATTCGGGACCCTCAGGATTTGGTCTCTAGGTCTATTAGGTCTGTACTAGTAAATTCAATGTACCCACATCTATACCCTAGCAAGTGGCATGGTATGATCCCCACCCACATTTTAAAAATGTCTCATAATCCAAGAGAGGATAGGCACAGCTCAAATACCGATGGTCAATGACTCTTAGATTTATTATATCCCAAACTGTTCCTGGATATTATTTGGGCTGGTGCTGATGTGGATCAAGATCAGACAGAGTTCAACAATTGACCTATGTGGTCACTCAGGATTAAGAATGCTGGCTGCCATGGATTTAAATTACTAACCTAGATGTAGTGCAGGTAAAAAAATATGCCTAAGTTCAAACTTTAAAAAAAAACATCTTTTAATGGCATTTAAATAGTCAACATTTTTTTAATCTGTTTTGGGTTTTTTTAGGAACTGTTTGGTTGTTAGGATGTCTAGGGTCTTTTTTGAGGATGTATAGGGAAAAGCACTGGGAGGTGAGAAACACAGGATCCTAGAATCATTATAGTTGGAAAAGACTTCCAAGATCACCGAGTCCAACCTTTGACCGCACACCACCATGCCAACTAGACCATAGCACTAAATGCCGTGTCCCGTGGTTTCTCGAACGCTTCCAGGGACAGTGACTCCACCAGGTTAAGAATTCCTGGTGAGGAATGTAATCGAGGCGCATCTTAAAGTCTGAAGAAAAAGTCCACAGCACCATAACCATAACAATAACAGTATTTGGCTTTTCGGACAAGGAAATTTGGTTACTATCAAATACACATAACTAACCCTGTGTAACTGGAAAGCTTGGCTATTACTGATGAGGATAATTCTTGCCAGTGACCATTTGCACACTCATGTAACAGTAGTGCACACATGCCTCGCACAGATGGGCTCTAACCATCACAGTCAGTTAATAAAATAGCAGCATTAAAGACGCTGTTCAAACGAACTGCTCAAAAGGTCCAGAAATTTTTCTTAAACTTCCAGTACTGTTTTCCACCAGGTGTCGCTGTAACATCCCATAAACCACGACTTTCAAAGAAAAAAAGCACTGACATATCTCCTTTCTTGTTTACCTTCCTTTGAACACATAGGGAGAACAAATACTGACAGTCACTTGAGTCTTTGGATTTTTAACTTGATTTTCAGGAATTCTACAAGAGAGTACTTATGGACTTTAGAAGCCAAACTTTAAAAGGACTGTTCGCAATATCTGTAAACAACAAAGCATTAAGTGTAATTTTTAAGTATATCACTTCCATAGCACTGCATCCTGACACAGAACTAGGGATCCAGATTTTGTGAGATGTCATTAATAAACCTTGTCCTTTATATTACAGATCTCCTAACAGAATATAATTTCCTTTGAACCAAAGACAAGCACAAGGAAGATGTGCCTGTAGACCAGGACATCTGCACGAGAGAAGACTGTGAATGAAGAGAAAAATACGGAAAAGAAAACTTGATCACAATTCCCCACCTGGACAGCAGCATATATCAGAGTTCTTCACAAACTATGGATTCATCTTTCAAGTCCTTTTGAGTCTCTTGTAAGAGAAATAGAACTATGTACAGACAAATGATCAGCCCCTGAAACAATGAATAAGGAGAAACATTTCTTGAGGAGAAATATGTACATTATTACTGCCAGTAAAGCAAGCAAATAACAGCTTCTTTATACCTGAAATTATCATGATCCATAATGACAAACCTTTCCTGTGTGTGAACATGCACACAACTGCTCATATGTATACATGAATGGTATAATATAAGCAGTCTAATGATCGAAGACACAGAGCTTTAGTGCTTTGCTGGACTCACGGCAGAAGATTAAAATTATTGGCTCAAGGTGGGTTGAAAGCCTCCTCTACCATTCACCCCAGTACGTAGACACAGGCTGTTGCACATACAGCCAGAAAGATCAGCTGGGGAACACCTTCTGGGCTCCCAAAAGGTTACAGCCCAACACGTTAACATAAACTGATGGCAACTTCAGCTTATTTTAATAGTACAGGACAAAAGCTCTCAAATGGTCAGCTCCCTGATGACCCAGACCTGGAGCCATGCCATCATCCCTGCCCTTGTGGCAGCAACCTCCATCACAAAGGTAGGCCAAGGAACTCAACATAATACCCACTACAGCAATCTGATTTTAATCTCCTCCCACGTTTGAGTCAGGCACCTAAAATCTCATCAAATGAAACAGATGTCTATGCACTGCTACTTAAACACATCTGTGCACAGTTTCACAAAACAGCACACAGCAGGACTCAGTAAGACAATAAAAACGGAACACGGGATGTCTGAGGAGGCAGGCAGGGAGACACCCAAAGCCCACAGATGTTTGTATTTAATCTGGGCTGTTCGTGTCCGGTTACAGAGCACTGAAATTCTTCGAAGATAGACCACCGTTCATGAGTCCTATCTTCATGGGAAGGAAAGTTGGGAGAGGTGAGAGAGACTGTCAATCCCTCAACCAGCCTACAGGGCAGAGCAATGAAAAGGAATATCTCAGCTTTTACTTATCAGTTTCTACCTCCTTTGTCTTGGGAAGGTCATCTTGAAAAGATATGCTGATGTGAATCACTCACTAGTGATGATGGATTTTCACTCTTTCCCAAAGATCATAGATTATTCTCATTTTCCCTCCAGCAATGGGCCCCCATTAGATTTTGAATTTCTTAGTAAAGTAAGTGAACAAGGACCCTAAGGGCAAAAAGCTTCCCTCCACTGCCCTGACCTCTCTCCTTCCCCTTTTATTTGTTAGTGCAACTGCTAAGACAGCTGTTTGTCTGGCAATAGCAGCCAGTCGGTCAGGGAGTGCTGTGCACAAACAGAGGGAAGGCCATACAAGAGAAACCCCCTGGAGTCCGGCTCAAGATTTATATCTATCTCTGCAGATTAGAGAAGTGGGGTTGGGAAGGAGGGGAGAAACAGACTGTTAAACTGGATCAAATTGGAAAGACAGTCATGCATGAGGTACTTAGCTAAAACAGTCAGGAGACAGGGATTTGCTTCTATTGATCTGCAGTGATGATGACTGGAGAAATGTCTCATTAAATGATGTACAATGATGGATTTCAGACTAGGCAAATTTCAGCTGTGGAGATTAACAGGAAGAGATGTAAAAGCTAGGCCGGAATAGAAAATACAAGGAATGCTAAAGAGTAACATGGATCTATAAATACATTGCTAAAACATTCAAATCCAAAAGAAAAATAATATATTAGGGCTTATTAAACTATGTTTGTGTAATCATCATACACAACATTAGGAGAGACTGTGAGCACAAAGTGACAGTAAAAACCTTGCTGTTGAGTAGGTAAATCTTGTACTTTTTGTATTGCTTTAAAGAGGATAAGTTGGCAAGGTATTTGCAAAGCTTTGTAGTGATTTGTTCAACTGTGTTATCTATTAGATATCTCCTGATTATTACTAATCAAATGTGCTGTCTGAAATTTCCAGAAAATGAAATTTCAAGAAAATGAAATTTCAGCATACACAAGCAGCACGCAGTGCAACAGTGTAAGTGTAAAATGGCCTGATGCAGGATGTCTGAAGAGGATTGCACGAAAAAGATGTGCAAAGGGTTTTAGAGAGAAACAGAAAGAAAGAAGATTGCATACCACAGAGGGAGTGACTTACTGCTCTGAGCATGTAGATCAGTGTATAAGAAGATATAAAATCAAGATTAGGAGAAAAAGACAAAAGGTGCAGAAGCAATAGTGCAGGTTACACAATCCTGGTAAAGATCCTCAGAACAGTCAGATGTTCAGTTTGCAGAAACATCTCCCATAAGTCTCTATCTCTAACACCTCCTGGTTTCCATGGCATTCCCAAATACCTGAACATTTCATCTCCCAGTAGTTCCATAAAAAGAAATTGCTTATCCAGCAATCCAGGAGAGAGCCCATCTGCATAGAGTTTCTTACAGTTTAAGAAGCAACAGTGCCCACTATGGAGACAGGAATCAACAGGGACTGGATTTGACCATTCCAATCACCAGCCTGGGAAAGTGTGTTGCTGGACTGCTGTTTGGATGTACTGCTCATTAACCTTTTGGCAGGTATCTAGAGTTTCAGTCCTTCTCCCCCAAAAATTCCCATCCTGAGCACAGCTTCACAGCCCCCAGATTCAGATCAACCTGATGAGGGCCAGGCCCTACTGAGCTCCTCAACCGTGTGTCCACTCCCCTGTTCTGGGGAACCTGGGGCTTGGTCCCATTCCCTAAACACAGGTCCCTAGTGACACCCTCCCTGTTTCAGGGTGCCCCAGATGTTCACCCGGGGCTGGCAGTGTTTAGGCACCATGGCAGGGGGCTCCCAGGGCAGCGCCCATCCCACCCCCAGCCAAGAGCAGGGCAGCCAGGGCCATCATCAGGCACCTTCCTGGGGACAGAGAAGCCAAGGTTGGGATGTGGGCCCAGGGCTGGAGAGTGGCCCTGATGTTGCACCACTGGGGCAGGGGCTGATGGCTTCAAGGGCTGGCATGGGGTCCTGGTCCCTGGGTGGATGGGAGAGCCCAGTGGGGCTGAGCAGAGACAGCCGATCCCAGGCATGTCCTCAGGGCCCAGCTGGCAGGTGGCACCCCGGAGCAAGGGAGCTCCTGCCCTTCTAGACCAGTAGCTGAGAGCCAGAGGGATCATCCAAGCATCTCAAAAGGCCACTGAACTGAGTCTGCCAACTCCACTGACTGCAGAAGCAGTCACTTGAATTTAGATATATTGATTTTAAATTAATTGCAATGCTTTTAAACAGCCTAAGTATTATGTGCCCACAGCCATATGTGCTGACCCTTGAGCTGGCACAGACACGCTGTCAGACTCACAGCAAGGTGGTGGTTTGGGTGTTAAACCAGCTTTTTATTTTCTTTTGCTGGGGAATTTTCCTTCCAGCTGAGGGAAGTTTCTTTCCTGAGGAAGTTTTCTTCACCGAGAAGTCAGGCAGATGCCAGGGCAAGGAGGGGACAGGCACAGAGAGCTACACCCACACACTGCCAGAGGGGGTGCACCCCGATGCCGAGAGGATTTATCACCTGTGAAGGACATTAGCCCTGAGGACATTCCCTGTCATGTTCCCAGACCTATTTTCCTGCCCTGTCCTAGCAGTGTGGTCACTCCCCCTTGCACCAGCTCCAGTGTTGTTTTGATCGTCTACTGAGCTAATTCAGGTCCCCAGCACAGTGGAAAGCCATTCACCTTGTTGTCAAGAGAATGTTCTGCTACCTCAGCAAATTGAATTAGCTCAACACAACATCAGGTGAGCTCCAGGAAGAGGGGAAATAAGGCAAAGAAAGAAACCCTTTGACCCAGCTGGCTGGAGCCTTCACTCTAACAGCTGCTATTGTTAACTAAATTTAGGTCTGATACATTACTGTCCCTTAATAGAGGGAAGCCTGGGGAGCAGGGTCTGCTGCTCACGACATGTTTGAATGTGATCTTGCACAACAGAGCAGTGACCTCTCTCTGTATTATGATAACACAAATAGTAAGAGGTGACCTTTAATTGTCAGCGCATCTGGACTCCTAAAGATTTGCAGAACAATGACATGCTTAAGCTGTAATGACAAACACTACCTCAATGTAAAGCAGGCTAAGACAGGAGAAACATTAAACAAGGGATGTCATACAGATTCATAGGCTTATGATCCCAAGATTAAAGATATAAATTGGTTTATGAAAAGTACATTGTTTTTTCCAGTATAACTTACATGCACAAACACAAATATGCCTTTCCTAAGGCTGAAAGGACTCAGCGGAGCTCAGAGAAGAAAGGGATGCACTAAAAAGAGGAAATCTCTATATCAAAATGGATATAAGAGTGAATTATTTTAAAACAATAACTAAAACAATGGTTTCTGAGAAGATTCTTCTGACTTGGTTGGGGTTATTTTTTTGTTTGCATTTTTTTTTAATTTATTTAGCAGCCATGTTTTAGATTTATACTAAATTACAAACCAGAGAAAGACTATTCTCTGAAAAAAGGTTAATGTGCCCTTTTGTGGTAATCCACAGATTAAGTGAAGACCATATCCTTCAACCTCCCTGGGCATTTGTGTTCTCAGTCCAGTGTACTGGTGGATACCCATCCTAACAGCAATTTAAGTGAAGTTTGAACAGTTGAGGTACAGATACATGCTTTCTTCCATTGCTCTGCAAGCTGCAGAAGTTGAGCAGAGTGAAGAGCTGTGGATACAGCAATATCTTGAAATATTTCAGCATCAGAATCTAGAAAGCATGGACCCAAAGGAGCACTTGGCACTGCTGTCAAAACAGGCTCCCCCAGTAACTTCAAGGCACTTTAGATTAGGCCCAAGAACTAATCTGAAGAAAGAGACTCTGCCCAAGCAGGACTACTAAGCAGTAATGTTTCCTTTGGTGGAGTTTCCAGGTGCACAAAGAGCGCCCAAGTAGATGTACTTCAAAGTCTGCATACCAGCAAAAGTAGCTTACTGCATTTTCACACGAGTTTTTCAGATAAATATAATACATATGAGAAATTGTCTATAATTGTGTTTTTATAAGACTAGTAAAACAAAACAGCTATAAATATTTCCTTTATGTAGGAACAAGTTAGCCTTCACTTGGTAGAATGGCTGTCTGCAAATGTTCAAGTATTATCATTATTTTCTGACTGGTATCTCTGTCATGCCATTTTTGTTTCCTTTGCTTCAGTGTTTGCTGTTTTATTGCATTAATGTAATTCCACACATCAAAGCAACAACAACAAAAAAGTTCCTGGGACAGTAACACAGAACAAGGAACATCAAGAAAAAATACTGGGTATAAGATGCAAGGAAGTATGTGAAGGTTCATGGTCCACCAAATCCGGGCTGCAACCAGCAGAAGCCGATGTGAAATTACTTACATGTGCTCCAGAGTGGTTTGTAACTGAGAGGAGGCTGAAGAGCAGCTGGGCTTCCTGCTCCTGCTCATTTAGAGGATAGGATTTGCCTCTCTAGATCCCTATTAATAGGAGCATATTGGTGGGAGTGTGGGAGAGGAATCAGATAATGCCATGAGAACGAATCAAAATCCATTTGATCGCTCTCTTTTCCATGTAAAAGCTACAAAGTCAGCTAGAAAGCAGTTCCACATGCTAACGTGAATCCTGATGATCGATTAATATACCATGCTCATCTTTCTTGAAACAGTAAGTAAAATACCTATAAATGCCTAGTGGTACAGTATTCAAATGTAGACAGCAGAAGTCTGAGCCTCAAAGATTATGGTAACCCCTGAAGAGGTGCTGAGTCCTCGTAAATCCCTCATGAGCAGAGTGCTGCATGAGAAAGTCAGAAACTGCAGGGACTCTGGTCTTCTCTTAAGAGAAGAGGTAATTGCAGAAGTAGAGCAGGTAATTATCACCAGGGTTAGTTTTGGCCCGGTTGGAGCAGCCAACAACAGAGTCTTAGCTGTGGCTGACTGCACCAACACCGTGCTCACCATTTGGCACTCTGGGTGTGCATCCTGCATCCTTTTGTGCCAAACTAATCCAAACTATCCCAAGGCATCTCCCCTGTGAAGCTGCCTGTTTCTCTGGGCACATGAGGAACTGTGGCTGGGTGGTGGGGATCGTTACAGAGACTTTGGCTCAAACAGGTGTTCTCTGCCGTGGTTGGTCATGCCAGATGAAGGTTTTCTTGTTCCCAGAGGCTCAGTGCTGTTCATCCACGGGAGAATGAAGCCATGAAGGGTTCACTCACACTTTTTAAGCTATTGCGGACAAATGTGTATGAAATAGATAACACTTAGTCTGGGAAGTCAACACGCCCAGGAGCAGGAGCTAGAAACTAAGGTTAGGCAGCAGAGCTGCTCACACAGTGAATGCCTGGCCCTGGCTGTAACATCTCTCACCTGTGCAGGCGAGCAGCCCACAGGAGGTGAATGCCTGGCCTGAATCCACATGGACAGTCAACGCCACCCTGCACCAAAACCATCATCATGCTCAAGGGAAGGAGGGCAAAGAACATCTGATTTTGGTGGACAGCTGCCATACTGGATATAGAGCAAAAAATTAAAACACAGGCTGAATTTAAGTCTTGGAGGCAGACCTAACTCAAGCTCAACTACGTATATATCACATTTAGAAAAAGGCTTTTAGGACCACTTATGAAGCCCAGGGCCAAGAACAGCTACCAGTATGCATGTCTGACATAACTAAGAGTACAGTATCTTTCATGAAAAGAAGTAGACAGAAGAAAGCTAAAAGGATTCTAATCTAATTCTAAGCTAATTCTGTCTTACTTCCTTCTTGCTTTGGGAAGGAATATCTGAGAAATGATACCATCCACACAAACCTAACTTTAGGTGGTAACAAATGTCAGTTACTGATTTTTTATTATCTTATGAGGAAGGAATATTTAAAACTGATTGGACTGTTAACCAACATGCTATATTTACTTTCTGTTGTTCAGTTATCTTTGACGAGGACCCTAAAGCAGGCTCAAATTTTTTGTATTCCATCAACAGGCACAATAGTACATTAAAATTAATGTAATTAAAGTAATTAAAACATGATAACATATTCACTCAAGCCCACTTTTTAAAAAAATAATTTGCAAAAAGGCAGAAAGGTTTTTACAAAGACAGATTACATTTGATCAGGCTTTTACATTTAATAAATAGCCTGGCTTCAAAAGCAATTCACAGTGAATCCTTAAACTATATATACAGTTGTAATCCACAGCTGTGGCAGTTATGAATTACAAGAATTTGACCTTGGGATTCATTGGTGTAGTGGCCCAATGTTGATATGTAGAAAATATGTAGAAATGTTGCACAGGAAGCTTTTTCTCCATACATAATGATTATTGCAGATTTATGAGCTGTGCTTCCACTATGCATAACTGGCTTGCTTCTGTGCAGACTTCCACAGGGCCTGAACAGAGCACAGGGAGGGGGGAGGGAGCACAGTCCCACACAGCATAATTGCTAAATTAATAAGCATGATTCCCATCCCTCTCTCTTGAAACAAATGAACTGAAGAGAAAGGTCTTACTTTTCAACTCCTGAGACTTTCAGCCTGAGTTCATATCATACCCTGCAAGAAAACTGCAACCCGGCATGAACACTTGAAATTAGGAAGATGAGCTAGATCTGGAGTACACTGGATGATTTCTTTTAAATCAAGCAGCCACTCAGCTCATACTTATATTTGCCTTCAGCTGTCTTACTTATACAGCCAGGGATATCACTATCAATAAACCAGCACATAAACTGCTCCCTCCAGTGTACATAAGTGTCACACTGTCTATATTAGAAATGATCAAGCCCTGCTTACTTGCGTTCATCTTCTATTATTCCACACCTTTTGGGAAAGGAACTAGATCAATTGCTAACTTTATTTAAAAGACATGTGATTCAAACATAATTAGTTATTCCTGGAAGTGACCACTGTATTGCTTCATATTGTGCACATAAGTAATTCCTTAGGCCCGACTTGGATGCAACCTCAGAAACATGAGTAAATGATTAAGACTACATGTTTCCCACGAAAAAAATGCAGATTGTGCAAATTCAGCTGTGAACTCCCTCTTGAAAATCCCAAACATGCTACAGTTAAAAATTACACACTACCTATGTATTAATGGGCAAAAATTGACGTTTTTCAAAAGTATGAAGACTAACACCCTGCAAAATCACAAAAACTCTTTAAAACCTATAAAAAACAATGAGAGCTTTGTCACTGACAATGATCAAGAATGCTGCCAACTAGCAAGTTATAAAATAGTAGTCTCTGTCTTGACAAAGAGTGTCATGAATCTCTAGATCATAATGTTTTTCAAAACAATATGTTTAAATGAAAAGGAACATTCTGCCCCATATTTCTTGACAGCAGCATAGCATGTTTGGTTGGCTGTCTTCAAAATCCAGATGATTAGCAACTTTATTTCTTCTTCCTTGAAAGTATGAAAAATTGTGACCTAAGACTACCAAGCAGCTGTGAGAAATTGCAAAATATGTGGCAGTGGGACAAATGATTAGTCTTCAACTTGATCTCATAATTACATCATAATAGGTGACATGATTGGATAGGTTACAGCAATTAAAGCAATGAAAAGTGCACATTCATCCCCTATATGACTCTCATTAGAGTTACACCCGACTGCTGCTGTTGCAGTGAATGAGGCTGCCTATCTCTTAGCATCCAGTTATCTCATAGACATTCCCTACCAGTGCTGGGAAGAGCCTTGCTATCACTCCCACCCAGACAAGACCTGTAGTTCTCTGCTGCTGAAAAGACAAAGTCTTGAAGCCTGCTGCAGTTTAGTTTTCTCTCCCAGAATTTATTGCCTGTAATTTCTTCTTCCATGTTCTTAAGGTCTAAGAGTATTTATGGTCTCTCCCCCCTGGGGATTTTTGTTACCAGTGTAATTGCATAATGACACTATATGGTTCCAACTCGTCCATATGGGCGTGGGCCGTGACCTGTGCTAGTGCTACTGTTTCTTCTGTCAGAAGATTTTTTTCTGTCTAATTCTTGCCTCATGTTTGCCTTAAAGTACTAAGGAAGCACTCGGTCATGATAGCCTCTTAGATACTTGCTCAGAACTACTCAAAAACCGGAAAACTTATTTAACTGACTCCTTCTCTCCTGGGCATTTTCATACCTGGAGAGGGATGCTTACATTAAGCAGGGAGGGAAGCTGCTAACATGAACTTCACCGGAACCCGGGCTGGCTCTAAGTAGGAGAGCAGAGTCCCACTACAGAGTCTACTACAAATGCATAAGATCTTTTTCGCAGCAGTACTTAGGTGAATATCCAGAGGAGTCCTGGAGGTCAGTCCATCTCCTACTGGTTTAATGGCATGCAGACCTTAGTGGAGGGTGGTGTTGTACAGACTGACATGTCTTTGCTGCTCCATGGGCAAAGCCTTAGATTCTAATGATATAAACAAAGCATAGAGCACTGTGTCCATAAAATACTCTGCATACACAGAATAATTCATGTATATCTCAAGGAATTTGCTAAACTTCCTAAGCAGTGCCACAGCCTTGCAGCAGCACTGACTTTGCTGTAGTCTAATCACTTTTAACAGAGAGGACTAATCACATAGTGTACACAAATGTTGCATCTAGACACACCTCGGGCTTTTACTTTATATGTTTTATTTTCTGAATTTTTTATATAACCACCACATACCCTTCTGGCAGAACACAGTCCCTGAATACACAGAGATCAGCAACCAGAGCACTTTGTTCTCAGCTTTATCCTGTAAGTCCACTATACCATTTGCTTTTGCCCCAGTGAAAATGCAAAACCTGGCCCATGTGTAAAGACTGCTAAAAGGCCTCTCAATCTGCAAGCTATCCTTCTGCTAATGAAGAGATTAACATACCTCTCAATGTCTAGAATTGTTCTTGCGTTTTGTAATTTGTAACCTCGGGTCCTCTCCACCTCATTGTGTTTTCAATTCCTCCCTCTTCTTCTTTGCAAAGAAAAAGCCTTCCACTTAGTAAGAACAGGAACTTTCCTGTTAGCTGCACAAAAGCAAGACTGCTCCATTAAGATGAAACTTAAACCTCTTTATATAAATTAAGTTTTTGGTTTCTATTTTTTTTTTCCTAGAACCTGTACAGAACAAGATGCTTTTGAAAGGAAGAACATATACAGTGTCAAGCTGGCAAGATAAGCTTAGGAGAGCTCTGCAGTGTGTTTTTCCTTCCTCCCTTGCCCCTTGCCCCAGACAAACTACCAGTTTAACATCACACAAGGAACACAAGGACTCGTCAGATGATTTAGGTCTGCTTAGAAGCAGCTCTGTCTGTGTGTCTTATATACAATTATGCAACAGTATATGAAAAGCATAGGTCAAGAAAGTAAATCCATGAAGCTAGAGACTGTACAAGTCTACAGATGAAACCCGGGTATGTCCTCATATTGACCATCTGCCTTCTAAAGTGTTTTGAGCTGATTTTGTCCTGAAGTCCTCTCTTGCTGTTTGTTCATCCTGAGGTCAAAGATCTGTGGAGTAAAAACTCAGTTGCTCATTTGCAGGTGGCTGCACAGTATAGGTATCCATACAGTGAACAATGAGACACACTGCCTAGTTGTAGGTGACTCAATACCATTTGCAACAAACACAAAATACTCCTAACTCATGGGAAAAATACATGTAAAGGAAAGGCACATGCTCATGCTAAAAAGCAGCTATGTGTTTGGGTGAATCAGTTCTCTTCCAAATTAAGTCAGTGTTAGCGACCAAAATCAGCTGCATTAAGCTGTCAGAAGTGGTTTGGCAGGGAGTTTTCCTGTTGTGAAGGTCCCACTGTGTGACAACTTCTTAGTCAGGCTCAATGTATGCCTTCTTTCTGAACTAAACTTCGGCCTTAACTCAAAGCACTTGCCTTTAAAACTGTATTTATTTAAAAGCTGGTTTTAACTCTCCTCCTTACAAAGAGAAATTTGGAAAAGTACACACAAAGTAGTGTATCAATGTGACAAGGGTTATACAAGTCCTCCTTGTGAATAACAACTTTGAGAGCTATAAACTACCTCGTTCATCTTAATGATTATTTAATCTTGGAAGCTGACAATAAGTTCTTTGCCTACAGCATATTGAAAACTGACAGAGAGAGGGCATAGTAATGAGAATTTAATAGCAAAATAAATAATACAGAAGCTACTTCACTGATTGCATTATTATTATCCTGCTGAAGTCAATAGGAAAGCTGTGCTCCCAACACCTGCGAGAGAAGCAGGGCTTCCCCCTGAGCACTACACGTTTACAACAGGAAACACGTGGCCTTGGACAAGCGACCAGCTCCAGCTGAGACCAGGGCGATGAGAAGATTGGAAAGGCAGCCTGCACGCCCTTCCCTCCACCAGTGATCTCCTGTACCAGCCATGAACAGGAAACAAATACCACTCCCAGACATTTTACAGCCCCAGTCTCAAGGGCATGACTTATCATTTCACTACGAATCATTGAAATAGAAATAACTGTGAATGGAATCATTATCTCTCTGTCCCAGAGGGCACTGCCAAGCCTCCAGAGCCCAGGAGATGAAGAAAGCCTCCTTTCATGGTAACTGCCAACCTACCTTCCCTCTTGTTTTTAGCCTCCTAGAGGTGTGTGACAGGCAAAAACCGTTTCGGCCTTCCAAGGCTGCTAACTTGCCTCTACCAATTACCAACCACCCAAGTTCTGCAGAGAGCTCAGCACTAGTGACATGATCTGCAAGCTCCCTGCCAAAGTGTTTTGCACGTTAAAGTGCCCGAGATCGCTAAAGCCAGTTTACTGTTTCCCTAAGGTTAGTTGGGATTGCCCTGCAGGACTGTTCTGCCAATCCTTACAATAACACTTAACAAATACAACGAGAGCCTGGCACTATTACTAGACAATATATTCTAGATCTCAGCTGATGGAATGCAAATCAGTATAATTCCCAGTAGCAACCCACGTAGGACTGACTGGTTTTGATCGTCTGCTGAGACTAATACAAAACAACATATGCTCATATGTTGTTACGTTGCTTTTCAACAACTACCACTCTTTCAAAGATGATGCATGTTTTGCAACACATGTATTGTCCTATCAATTTCTCTCCCTCATGTTTCTATTTATGTTGAGTCTCATTTGTAGGTTTTGAACCAGAATTTGGTATTGGAAAAACTATTTTCTGTGACCACAATATTTTCACCAGTTATGTGGGGTCTTTAAATCCAGTCTTGAGGCTGTTGCAGAGTTTGACTTTCTGGCCCCTTTGTGTCCATAATCATCCTCATTTGTGTGGATTTGTTCCTGACAATCTGTTAGACAAGTACATGGTCAGGCCACTTTTATTCACATGGACACACTCCTCTTTGAAAGCCTCTCAGCCTTCAGAGTCTTGATGAGAGTGACCCATTCCAGCCTCCTTCAACCAGAAGGATGCTGGCATTTGTTGGCAAAATCCAGTGAGGATTAGTCTGACTACCAAACTGCTGCACTAACAAACACTTTCTGTGCCTTACACCATTTCTAACATTTTAGTCTAGATTTCAAACTCTCCTTCGAAAAGAAGGGTAAGTCTTAAATACAAACAACGTGTGTTAAATACATACACCAAGAATATAATGTACCGGGTACATGGCAAAAAATATGCCTGATCACATATGGTGTCTGAAAAGTTAAAAAACAGACATTAACACTTAGAAAACAAGAGCTCAATTAGAATAAAGGTTTACTAAACTCGACTTTTTCTAACGTAATATAAAATCTAACAATGTTATCTCTGACATCCAAGTTAATTCTGTACTTCATTTCAGCATAGCAGCACAGTGTTCCTGACCTGCCAGAAGTGTGAATCCACCTGCCTCACAGCAACCCATCCCCGAAAAGACTGTACAGAGTCAGACAGGCCACCTTCCATCCTCCAGCATACTTTTAAAGGCAAACCGCTGGGGCCTGCTTAACATGCGGGTCTCCTGTGGCTGCTGGCACTGGTTCCCTACCGTGCATCTGCGACCCTCCCTATGCCATAAGTTTCTTCAGAGCCAGACAGTCAAGGTCCCACCCAGACAGAGAGATGCCCACAGCATACTTTAGAAAACTCTTATTTAATTCAGCCCATAATTGTAACACACAAAAGCTGGCACGGGTTAACCGTGCGGTTTGCAACCCTGCATGGAGATACCCCCTCAGGAGCGGGTTAGAGGACCGAGAAGCCCGATCATGACCCCAGCTGTGCTGAAGGGACCAGACGGGTCAAGCGGGAGCGTCCGGCCCCACTCGTGTCCGCCCCCGCGCAGACACCCTGCGGCGTCCCCGCGCCCCTTGCCGCTGTGGGAGCGGGAGCGACGCCTGGGAATTAGCCTGCAAACGGCAAAATAATCCTGTTTCCTCGAAAACATACACGTATACACGAGTGTGTGTGTGTGTGTATATATATATATATGTGGAGAGGTACATGGCTTGCCAACTTCGGGGGCTCGCAGGCGATGCTGGGGGCTGCATGGGTTCGGGGAAACCCCACGACCCCGGTGCAGCACCCCAGAGCGGCGGTGGGTGGGAGAAGCAGCACTCGGCGAGGGGAGGGGGCGGCGGGGCCGCGCCGGCCCCTCGGTCCACGGCAGGAGGAGGAGATACCCCGAGCGGCAGCCCAATGGGAATAGTGGCGCTTCCCCTTCTCCCGTTTCCTCTCTCCACCCCCAGCCCCAGGCAGGGGAGGCGGGAGGCAGCAGCGCTGCAGCCCGGCCACCGGCGGGGCACGGGGCCAGAGGCAGCCCCGCACGGCCCCTTCTCCGCCTCCGCAGAAACACCTGCGGGGGGAAGGATGCCGGGAGGTGGCCGCCCCCCTCCGCGGGAGCGCGGGCTGGCTCCGGAGCCGCCCCAACGAGAAGGAGGAGGAGGAGGAAGAGGAGAGGAAGAGAAAGGAGCAGGAGGGAAGTGGGGAAGTTGTGCCTTGCCCGCCCCGCCGAGAGCCGGAGCTATGGGCCCCGCCGGGGGGGCGCGGGCCGCCCCCTCGCTGCTGCTCTCGCTGCTGCTCGGAGCCTCGGCCCCGCTCTGGCTGCGGGCGGAGACGCTGGGTGAGTCCGGAGCCGGGCGGGGAGGGTCGGCAGGCGCG
>VZTD01005743.1:175144-256979 GCA_013397725.1 Rhagologus leucostigma
GGCGCGGCCCCGGGGGCTCCCCGCGCTGGGGGCGAGCGGAGGGCTGCTGCGGGCTGTCCCCGCCGTCCTCGCGAGCGTAGCCTGAGCTGCTCTCAGGACTGTATATAGCTGACCTGGTTAATCCTCTCCGGGTTTATCCCTGTGTCTGAGTAGCTGCGAGATTAAAGTGGTAACCAGCCTTAGGGTAAATTTATACTACGACTTTCTTGATCTTTGTTAATTAGGACTTTTTTTNCTGGGGCCGGCAGCCCCTGTCCCACAGCTGCGTGCAGGCAGCTCTGCTCTCCCACTGCCTCGGTGAGAAAGTGAAATGCCCGTGCTCGTGCCGGTACAAAGTTTCGTAGGAATCTCAAGGAAATGTTACCAGCCTTTCTGTGATAGTGCAGTTTGTTGCAATTACCAGTCTCTTTACCCTGTGTTTTTAAGCTTCCTGTGTAAATTACCAGTACAGCTGACATCTCCGACCGCGGAGCTGCATCCTCTTGGCTGTTGCATTGCGTGGCCTGATGCATCCTTCTTAAACTTCACTGGCAGCTACAGATAAAATAGTTAATACTGGAAGCTAAGCATCATAAGATAAGAATCATAGTGAGCTTGAATATGCATTCAGGTAACTTTAAAGTCCCGTATTAATGTTCCGACTTGGCTGTAAATTCCAGAACCTAGTGCTGTGCATTAGCATTGTATACAGGCATTGGCAGAAAGTATTTTGGCTGATTTATACCTGTTCTTCCCATAACCTCCTTTTAACAGGGATTTCTGATACGCATCTCCACAAAAGGGAGAAGTTGGTATGAGTCGTGTTGCCACTTGCCAGCTTCATGGTAGCTTTGCTATTCTGTCCTCAGTGTGCTGGGATTACAATTTGATATGTTCCAGGAAACATATGTAGCAAAGAAGAAACATTCCCTTAATCCCCTCTTTTCATCAGTATTTTGAGGGGTTTTTTTGTTTGTTTTCTCTTTCATCAGTGCTTGTCCCTCACTCAATGACATCAGGGAGAAGAAAGTCATTTGGAGAGCGAGTAATAGTAAATCTGCTGGGATTTCAGGGCGTTTTGGTGCATACAGTAACACAGTAGTAAGGATGAACGTCCCTTCTTGTCTGTATTCCCAAATTAATTGGTAAAAGCTCTTTTGCTGTACTCATGATAAAAATGTTTCTACTATCAAAACAACAGAATGGAAACACAAGTATATTTTTTCTGGTTCTCTTTGGACCAAACTCAGATTTACAAGATAATCTGTCCAGTGTCTAGAAAGCAGAAAAGATGTTGATGCCCTCTCTCGTCCCTTTCATTTCTCCACGGGGGAAGTTCTTCTGTGTTTGTTTCTTACTGTTACCCTATAAATTAGGGGCTAAGTGTTTTAAAGTCACACCAGTGGAGAAAGGAGATAAGGATAAGTGGATACAAACTTCCTGTTACACAAGCTTCTTGACTTGATTTAAAAGTTGTAATGGAGCAGGAGAAGTGCCAGAGTGAATCAGGCTCGTGTTTCAGATAATTCTGTATCTCGTCACCACTGGTGTTTCCCACCAGCTGGTTCAAAGAAAGATGCACTGGTTTAAGTATATTGATTTGGAAATATCCATTTTAAAAAATGAAGCATTACATTTTTGTGACTCCTTGTGAGCTGACTGCACAACATGCAGCCTTTACCTTCCTCTTAACTTTTTCTTGAGGGGTGCTACAGAACAGGGATGAAGCGGCTGTTATAGCTTCTGTTCTTTTACTTCAGTTTCAAATTAAGGAAAAACCCCTTTTTTCGCTGTGGCTCAGTTATTTCAGAGAATGGCTCATATCCGAGTGTGGTTACGTAGAGTCCAGGTGTCAGCACTCTTTCTGTTCTTGAAAATATGTTAAATGTGTGTGTTGTCTGAGGAATCTATCAGCGTGGAATTTTGTTGTCCATAAAATGATAATAAGAAAGACTGAGTGTCAAGGGAAACTATTTTAATTAAAAAATATTTATAGGCTTAGTAGGTCTCACCTGGGAACAAATAGTTCGTCTATGACTATCCATGAGTAATATATAGCTTCGGGATTTATAATAAAAGGTGGTTCTTTTCTCTTTTTATTCTGCTGTACACTGATCTTCTCTTGGGGTTTCAGTTGCCAGGTCTTCACTGACAACTACAAAATATACCTTGTTCCCTGTCTGCCAACCTCACACAGCCATCCCATATCCTGATACCTTTTCTAGAGATCTCCTCCACCAGTTAGAACCCAAGGCAGAAGGGAGGCAAACCAGAATGCATTACCTTTGCCTTTCACCATTCCCTGTTTTTCCTTCTGGTGTTGTTGAGCAAGACCTTGAACCATGTAGTTGTTGCCAGCAGAAATCAGAGTTGAATCTGAGTCTTTCAGAGTTTTGACTCATTTTCTATCACATTTCTGGCCAGTAGGACTTAAAACTGACCCAAAGGTTGTTTGTTTGTAGGACAGCATAAGAGGAATGGGGATTTTAATCTATTAAGTACAAGATTTAAGCCACTGCTCTTGCTGTACTTCATTTATTTTCACTTCCAATAAAACACAGCTATGAAACTAGTTCATGTGGGATTTGCAGATCGACATCCAGGAGTGAGCTTTGCTTTCCATATTCCTGGATCTGTTGACAGTTTCACTCAATGCCCAGTTGGAAGAATCGATGGGGAGTAGACTTTTATATGTTTTGAGGAAAGGCTGTTATTCAATGTGACAACAGTGTATCCAGTAATTACGGGAGATTATGCCTGTTCTCAGGGGCTTGCACAAAACCCTTACTGAAGAATACTGGTGTGATCATGCTAATCCACTTTGTATGCCCATTTCCAGCAGTTTCAAATGCAGATTGAGATGAATCTTTCTTGTACCCAAACCTCTTGCCCCCCGCTTCAGTTTCTGAATATAAGTGATTGGTAAATTTTCAGTTTGTTTGCGTTTTGTCCTTATGTCTGTTTCCTTCCTTGGCTCCCTCTCTCTTGCCTTGGGAATGCTGACTAGAATTGCTAAAGAGGGAGGCAACAGTTTTCCAGTTGCAGTTCATAAGCAATGCGTGTACTCACCACAAGAAAACTGCAATGTTTTCAGTCACCCAGACTTAGCTATAAATAGCTCTAAGCTCTTTGTAAGTACTTCTCTTTAGGTTATCAGGAGATGTATTTCAAAGAAAATCAAAGACGGGGAGGCCAGCAAGAGTCTCGCTGACAATGCAGGGAGAAAAAGATGCTTTGGGAAAGTTGTTACCTGCATGACTGTTGAATCATATTTCATGAAAATTATTTTTTGATTTGCATATGCAAAAATATATTCATTTATATTTATCAAAACCATGTCACCTTTAGTCCACCTGAGTTACGTAGAGAGCACAGTAAAAATTAGTTCGAATAAATACCAACTTTGAGGATGGTCATGCTACTGTGTAGTGATGCCTAAAGTACCTCAAAAGTATCTTGGGTACCAGGACTAGTATAGTTTTGAAAGCCCATCTGAGCTCTCACACCATGCCAAGAAGTGTGGTCCTGTGTGGTGGCAGGCACTGAAGTCCTCAGCATAGACATCACTGTAGTTTGGGGCCGGCTGTATCGGATCAGATGCTCTCCTGTGGCATGTACTCATCAACATATGGGTTTGCACCATCTGCTAAGAATAAAACAAGCCAGACAAAATCAAAATAAAATCCTTCTGACTGGATTCAGTGGAATGGTATTGGATCCCAACTAACTGCAATAAAAAATATTAATAGCAATGCATAAGAATGAGCACACAACTTCCCCAAATGGTTTAATTAGTGTTACAACTGAGAGTGGGAAACTTCAAACTGGGACAAGCTAATAGTGATGTTTAAATGAAAAAGGATAGTGGTTTGACTAGTTTTAAGAGTATACTTATACCTTCATTTTTGCTTTCAAAAGAAATTACAAACTAGCTAATTAAACTGATTTTTGTCTGTGAAAATTGTGTGAGTGCTAAAGCCACATTTTTGAGGTTGGCTGTATGCTTGTACATAGAGAGAGGCTGCCAGTAGTTTTGGTTAGGATTGTTGATCCTGTATAATTAAGCCTGGGAGCTGAGTGTTTTGAGGAGAGGAAGCATTTTGGTCTTTTTTTGCTTCTCTAGCTGTCTCTTCTTTTGACAGAGCCAGGACTTTCCTCTCAGGAGTTCCCTTCCAAGACACAAGAGCTAAGTTTGATGGTGGTGGTGGTGGTTTCTCATCCTCTTTGAGCAAGATTTCCAGTCCCAGTGCGACCATATTCATTATTTACGTTGCCCTGAGGGGATGGGACGCTGTCTGGTGGCAGCTGCATTCTGCTCCCGCACATAGGCACAGAGAAGGGTGAGTGCACCCATGCTGTGCAGCATTTGCCCATCTCCAAGAGCTTCAGTAAAGGTGTTTTCAAGCACCATGATGAAGGACGGGAGAATAAATGGGGAAAGCAGAGCAGGGCAAGGCTAGAAATCCAGTTTCCAGGCCTCCTACACGACCAGGGTGTTCATTTTCATATTTAGTATCATGCATTTCGGCCCAAGCCACTTCTGTAATTACATTACTGTTCATCAGGCATTTACTTGAGCTCTAAAACATTGTTTCTTCCCTCAGTTGCTTCATAAACCTCATATCCATCACAATTTTATTCCATGATGTTCAAGTGTCTGGGATTTCCACCACAAATTGTTCAACAATATTGGATTTCAGTCTAATGCTTTTACATTAAAGTTGAAGTCATGTTGATGTCATCTTCCAGATGTTCATGTCCACTGAATAAAAATTTTGTTTGTTTGTTTTATTTCAAATTACAAAAACACATGGGGAATTCTGGATGCGATCCCTCATGCTGTACAAAGGCCTGTGTGTGTCCTGTCAGAAATCAAACAAAACTTTTCTTCATGGAGTAGCAGCAGAGACTTCAAAAAGCTGGAAACATAGGTGGATTTCTTCACCCACCCGAACAGAATGGCTTTGTTACATGCCTGAGCCTTGTTGTTGCAGCTGCACTAACTGTGCAGAAGGGAGATGTGTGGCTTCTGCCTGAAACTACTTGTATTTTGCTCTGGTGCCACACCAGTTCTGTGTTGGTGTGTTGTTTTGACTTAATAGTCAGCAGTGCCTCACTTGTAAAATGAACTCATAACAACAACAAAAGTCCACACTTTGTCCTCCAGTTATGCAAAAATATATTTTAACTTGTAAAATAAATTCAGGTATCCTGTGGGTCTCCCTCTGCTGGGATGCTTTAGCAGCGAGGTCCATGGCTCACATTCGAGCTGTTGCCTTCCCTGTTGTCTCAGCTTTCTCCCAAAGGCAGGGG
This sequence comes from Rhagologus leucostigma, assembly GCA_013397725.1. NCBI lineage: Eukaryota > Metazoa > Chordata > Aves > Passeriformes > Rhagologus > Rhagologus leucostigma. The sequence goes on from VZTD01005743.1 coordinate 180,437, forward strand.
TTTGTATTATCCCATGTTTTTTGTGTCAGCATGCTACTGGGGAATTGAAGTTCAAGTGCCTCAGAGCTACTGAAGGCTTTTTGGGTGGTCACAAGTTTTAACATTTTCAAACCCAGGGAGTCAGCACTTACTGATCTAGTAGTATTTTAGCACAGACAGAAGAGACGTGGTTAAACTCATGGTCCTTGCTAATGCTTGTGTTTTGAAAATTAATCCACTATTTTTTTTTAGATGGAACTTAGTTGCTGTGTTTTGTAGGTGGAAAGCAAAATGAAACTGTATCAATATAAACTGAGTAGTTACACTGAGAGATTCACTCTTGGGTTGAGAGAAAAACTGTTCAGACCTTTCTGCTTTATCCTGTTTCAAAAGTTGAGAACGTGATTGTTTAATACTACTGCTAATCAAAAAAATCTGGTCAAAATGGAGTTATGGAATTTCAGTATAAGTGGTGTACACGGGGTGGCATAAAATATACTCCTCTCTGCTGTTTTCCACATCCATCAGCAAACACCTTTTATGCAGTCTCATTAACGTGTCACAGAAATGGTGCTGTGTGTCACATGCGGTGTCACAACCAGCACTGTAGTACTTAAGTAATGATGTTGCTGCTTTCCTTTTTTTTTTTTTTTTTTAATTTGAAACATCTTTCACAGCAACTATATGTAACCACAGTGAACTGGGAAGATCACAAAAGTTCGTGGAGCTACTGTACCTTTTTGGTTAGTACCTTGAGGATAGGTATCAAGCAGGCTGGTTGTGTGACAATACTGACAAAAGGTGTTTTTTGCTTTCAGTGCATCAGATCGGAGTAATTCTTTGATTCTTTCTTCATCTTAGTTCAGTTAAATTTTGCTTCCACTTCTACTGGAGTTGCAAGAAACCATTTGTTGTTAGTTTGCAATAACCGTGAAGGAAATAATTTCTTAGACACTGGGTTCACTGAGTCAAAAGACATGAAAAAATTTGTTGTCCTGATAAATGACAATTATTGTTTCCATCACAAACTAATTTGTTTGCTCTTGAGATATTTGTTGATTTACACCTTGGGGATAATAGGGTGTTTATATAACTCACTTTGAGAAAAATAGCATCCTTTCTCTTGTCCTTTCTTATTAAAAAAATTCCATGTTCCATCTAGGTGTACAGGCATAAAAGGTGGATGCGTGATTTTTCAAGTAAGTCAGGACAAGTTTGATTTCTAGAAAAAAGACCATCCTCTGTCATTGATAACTGTCTATCTTGCTTGACTTGTATCACACTAACAAGGTAAATGCATATTAAAATAAGGGGAGTGTGTGGTTTCATTCTACCATGTTCAGCCATTTCCTCTTGCCCAAATTAAAACTGTTTTGAAGTCTTGCCTTCCCACCTGCTACTGTAACTGGAACAGCTCTGCTTCAGCCTCTCCTTACCCTGGTGTCTCTGAATTTCCTGTCCCTGTGGGTTTGTCAGCCCTTAGCACTGCTGTGAATATTCCTATTCCTGTGCAACCCAATATTCGAGTCTGGCCTTAAGCTTGCAGCATATGTTTCCCACTCAGTCCAAATTTGGTGCGATATACTGTAAGTTAATCTCCAGTAAAGCATAGCGAAGAGAAAAACCTGGGAAGAAAACAGATGGAGAAAGTAGAGCAAACAATTTGCATATATATGATATGACTCTTAGTTAAGATTAGCATTTCCTACTTTGCCTGAAAAGCCCTTAATAAAAATCCAACTTCATGTTTGCCTCAAATCAGCAGAACTGGAGGAGATGCCCTAATGGCAAAATGTCCCCCCGACCCAGGGACAGCCCAGCACTGGGTGGGAGGGAGCTCCATCTCCTGCTCCCTGTGTTTTGACACATTTCTGGGATGCTGTAGGCAGAGGGGCAGGGAAGAAACTGCTGTCTGTGAGATATGTGCTCCTCATAGCCTTCATAGCTCTGAACCATCACCAGGGTCCTGAATGTGACCATCTTCCCATTTATTTATAGTCCTTCAGGGTTCTTTCTGAGCACGCAGTTACAAGAAGTGCTTGGGAATGGACTCAGTGCCTTTTCTGCACTTGAGGTGCATAATATGGACATAATATCTCATAGTAATCATTTATTTATTTAGAAAACAAAAAATCAGTTTCCCTTTTGCAAAAATCGGACTCTACGTTTAAGATTCCTCTGGAATTTCCATACATGTGTAGCTCCATTCTCATATCTGTCCAAACCCACACAACAATAAGATGTTGAGGTGGTCAATCACAGCAATGTGCCACCTTCATGAAAGGAAAACATTGAAAAATATTTAAATGCAGCTATGCAGTAAATAAAGAAATTACAAATCTCTTTTGTTTCAGCAGTTAAAAAGTCATAGAAGTTTTCTCACACCCACAAGCTCAAGAATGCTGTATTTAGAGTGCTGAAAAGCAAATTCCAATACTGAAGCTCGCTTCTCTGGCGGGCTACATTTGGATATACTGCCTAAGTCCTGGAAGCAGTGACTAAAACATTCTTATTTTTGACATGTACTCTGGTACTGTCTGTCTTTCACAGATTGCAGTGGAACCAGATAGTGGTTCACATTTGTGTTCGTGTAAGTAAGACTTTACTACTTGTTCAGGTTTCAAATCTGCATGCTGAGTGTAAAGTTCTCTCTTGGTGGACATGCCTTCCTGTTGATAGAAGTTGCTTATAAGGAGATTTCTGCTTTCTTTTGACCTTTTAGCAGCTAAATAAAATCTCAGATCATGCTAGGTTTTTGTCCTTGTGAGCTTCTGCAAAGGTGAGATGTTTCTGGGGTAGTAAAGGCTGCTCAGGTCAGTTGTAGGAATCCTGCAAAGTCACTGCCATGTCGGTCAGCACAGCTGGAAAGATTTCCCTGGCTACTCCCAGATGGCTGTGCTGCAATGGCTAAAAAACTCTGAGAAATGGTAGTATGGATGAAAGCTGCATTGCTAGATAAGACATTCAGAAGGGTCGTCAGGGGTTTTTTTCTATACTTGATGATGGCAATCCAACTAGTTACCAAAATAACTTGTCATATGTTTGAGGCAGAGCATCTCCTGAGGCTGGCTGCAAGGGACACCCTGAGGAAAACCAGTTCCCAGCCGCAGCCTGAATGGCTGCGGGGGTGATTGCAGCTGGGCACGTGGTGGGAATTTGTGATTTGTGGAACCGCCATGGAACCAATTGGAGATCATTTGCTTCTTTCTCATTTCCACTTTAAGAGGGACATTACAGTAAATAATGTCTGTGAAGAGGAGGGGAAAACATGCTGTGGTTTGTTTGACCTCCTTCTCCTTTTGCATCCCTTTGAAGTTGGTAAGTAAATAATTTGGGCAACAAAATCAGCACTCCACAGTGTTCCTTTGTTTTTTCTGCTGCTTTACCTTCCCTTCCTGCTCTTGGCCCTCCTGCCAGACACCACTTGGTTTTAGCTTGGGCAGCAAAATAAGTGTCTTCAGGAACTGCTGCAGCACAGAGGATAAAATACTTCCTGACTTCCTAATGGAGTTAAATTAAAATGCAACTCAAAGAAAATGTTTATGTGCTATTTGTTTTTCCTTTTGCAATAGGGCATACTGTGAAGTGGGGAACTTCTTCCCTTAAAGAGATATTAATACTAATTTAAAGGGCATGGAAGATGACAATCACTGCTTTTTTTTCCGGATTATTATAGACTTGCCTTAATTTTTAATGGTTTCCTTCATTATTTGAAAATAGTTTTTTCTGTATCCACAAAATATTGTGAAGGACATAAAGCTGGGCTTCTGAAAAAATCCTGCTGTGGATTTGTATACTTTTGAAGCAGGGCTCAGCCAGTTGCTTGGCTGGTGTAAATGGCATCTGCCCTGAATCCAGTGGTTTGTGAAATCCCCAAATGCATGGCTATTTCCCCCTCTGCCTCCTCCCTGTGGCTCTGGGCCCCAGCACTGCTGGGGAGGAGGACTGGGGGTTCTCACCTGCCCAGCAATGCCTCAGGCCTGTTGTGTTGCCCTTTGTTTGAGCTCAATGCCAGGAAAAGCACAAAGCTCTGACATCTCACCATTCTCTGTGGAAGTGACGGGTTTAGGTTCCAGTCGCATGGAGGTGTCTCTTCTGTTATAATGGCACAGTAAAAAACTGATGCTCTTGACCCAGGTTTGGCAGCAGGGAGGTTAGAGATGAAGCACTTAACTCTGCATTTTACTCCATTACCTCAGAAAACAGTGAAGGCACAGACCCATTTGTGTTTGCAGCATGCATGATTCTGTTAGTGATGAAGGTTTAGAGGAGCTGTATGAAAACCTAAAGTGTTTTCAGACCACATCAGTGGATTTGGATGGCATCTGGCAAGAAAACTTGTGTTTTCTCTGTCTTTTCTCCTATCCCACGTGAGCAGAGAGGACACAGGTTTGACTGGAAGGAGTTGATTTCTTTTTTAGATACTTATCTGTTCTTTTGCATAACTCAAATCTTATTTCAAACACAGATGCAAAACTCCTTGACTCAGTAGTTATTGTAGCTTTTAATAAGCCGGAGTTATTAGTTCAATGAAAGCAATGTGGAAGATGGGACAAATCTCTTTTCTCATTGTGGGGCTTCTCATCAGAGCTCTCAGAGCCACAGGATTGACTCAGTGGCATTTTGTTCACTTTGACTGTGCCCATTTGCTGCAGTGGCTCTTCAGAAAATGCTCGTTTTTTTGGCTGAATTCAGAATTTAGGTATTCAGACTCAGTTTTCTGCTCTCTCCTCTCATAAAAAGAAGGAATGGAAAGCAAGAAGGACAGGCCATGAGCACCCAGCAGCTCTGCTTCCTGTCCTGGTTGTGGAGCAGGGGGAGCTTGCCTTGTCCCAAGAACCACCATGAAGGTGGCCTTCAAAAGAATGTCAAACTGGGAGAGAGGAGGCAGGGAGGGAAATAAGGTTGCTTTGGGGGACTTCATCCCAGCGGAAAGAGTGGGCAGCCAAGGAACATTGGGTGGCAATACTCTACGACCAGGGAGACCAAGTGGGAAGTGCTGGGGCCCCACAGGGCTCATCCAATGGAATGGAAGAGGGCAGGGAGCCGCAGGCCGAGTGCATGATCATGCCTAGGTGTAACACGTATTTAGCACTGGAGTGAGCCCAAGGCTGTTATGAATTTCTTCGTGAGCGTGAATCAGAAGGATGAAAAAGGCAGCTGTTTGCTGCCAGGATATTGTAACAAAACTCTTGAAAATGCTTTGATATCATACTCTGTAACTGTTTTGTAGTTGTAGGCCGAATCAACATGTTTCTGAAAGGTGCAGCGCATGGAAACTTTTTATAGTACTTGTTTGAAAAACTGTAGCCTTTTCCCTATCTCAGAGGGGAATGTGCTGACTGGTTGGATGAACGCACTGCGCACATCCACGTGTGTGCAACCAAGGGGTGGAAAAGCCCAGGGAGCAAAGGAGTGAGACACCATGGCTCAGCTTGTGCACTGGGCCTAGGAAGGGATGGATGGACAGAGTCAGTCCAGTCAGGTGGTTCTGGGTGACAGGAGGGTACCTGAAGGAACCAGCATCATTTTCAGGGATCTCTGCGCTGCCTCTGGCACCACCACCACCACTTTGCTAAAGCCCTAGTATCTGTCAGGGGCTGTGTCCCAGGCAGCTCACAGGATGGGGCCAGAGCTTATTTGTGGGCATTGATTTCATCACCTCTGTCCTTCCTGGGCAGGTTAGATCCTGGAGGGGGCCCTCCTGCCTGTGTGCCAGCAGCCATGGTCAGACCCAGCCCAGACACAGAGATACTTCTCCACCTTGTCCCGCATGCGTCCATCACGCACGTGTCTAAGCATGGGAATACCTGCCAGCCACTTGGTATCTCCTCTTGCCCTCTCCACAGGCACATGTGCTGGTGTCTTCTGGTGAGGTCCCAGGTTTGGGTTTACAAACACGTGCTGCTCTTGGCGAGCACCGTGTGAGAGAGGGCAAGGTGTGAGTAGTGTGCTCACTGCTGTGGCAGAAGGTGCCAACTGTGCTTCTTGGGAAGCTGTTTCCATCATCTGCTGTAAGAGATATTTTTTATCTCTGGTAAACAGCCTTCATTCCAGTGCTGTGTGATCTTTGGTACAACCTGCATGTAGGCCAGCAGGTGGTCGCCCACGATTCAGAGATCATGATCTTGGTCTTGATTCAAATGCCCGTGGGAACTTGTTCTACAAAGCATGTTTGATGTGTTTTCAGTAACTCCTTGTGCTGAGGAGAGATTTTATTAAATCTAAGCAGGTTTAGATTCTCTGGTTGTTGAGTAGCTGGTGCTCAAATATGTTGCTTTGCTCCTGTCCAGTGAGAAGTGAGGAAACCTGGACGTCTAAGGCAAGGCTGTCAGCTTCTTGCCAAATGGGGTGATAGAAAACAGTTCTCAGAAGTAATGATAAGCGACAATTTAGTGTCAGCAAGAAATTCTGTTTCAAACTGACTGGTTAAATAAACATATTTCCATCCAGAAGAGCTGTGCCTATATAAAAGAGTGTGACATCAGGTGTTTAAACCATAGTTTTCGTAAGGATGAGGAGTTGTGTTTTCAACTCACTGTATTTGAAGTCTGGTGAACACATTTCTACTGAAAATCAAAATTTCCCATGGAAAATAAGAACAAAACTAATGGCAGTATTGTTCACGTTTTACATTTGAAAATGTGACTAAGGATATGCTTTGCATTCCTTACAACCTGCCTCTGTTTCTGAGCCCTTGTTATATAGTGATGTTATATTTGTGAGTTTTTTACTAACATTTAGTCATTAATTCGCTCTTTGAATTGTCAGATCCTGAGCTTTATTCTACCTTCCCTTTATACCTTCTGGCTCCTCTAGGGAGTGTTTTCCAGAAAATTTCAGTGTACCAGAGCAAAGAAAAATCTTAATCTTGCTGAGAAACTCAGAATTCAGACCTGCAGCCAGCCTTCTCAGTAAGAAACAATAGTTACTAGGACTTGGTGTGACTTTTTGGACATTACTTTGGTTCTTGTGGCAAACAAGCTTCTATCATTAGCTTTTCCTTTGTGGCAGGCAGGCAGAACTGAGGCAGCAAGGGATGTTATAGGTCCAGGCTGATGCTGAGTGTTCCTCTCATCAGCTGCAGTATTTGGATGGCCATGCTCCACCACTGAAAAGTTAGAAAATAGCATTTATGTTTTCTTAGCTCAAAAGATGTTCTGGTGTTAATGCTCTTGCTCAAAGACAGATTTAACAAAAAAAAAAAAGGAGTTTCCCTGGGAACAAGACCTTGTATAACCTCGATGGAGGAGGATGGCAGGCTGAGGTCTCATGCACAGTTTTGCCTGTACACTTTCTGCTGAAATATAAGGGTCTGTGACCTGGACAGTCATCAGGGTCTTATCATGATAACAAGGTCTTCATGGTTTTTTGAGCAGCATGTTGCACCACAAAAGATCCTTGACGTTGTATAAAGGTGACACAGGCCAGAACGTAGCCCAGTAAGATGAAGTCTATGCGAACACTAGGCTTTCCATTTTAAGGAGTTCATCCGCATGTGATTCTGGAACTTTCCCTTTGTTTTTCCTTTTCTTTCCTAATAAGGATAAGTTGCAAACCAAGCTCAATATTGTAGTTGCTTTATTCCAGCTAAAATAAATGCTCACAGTTAGAAACATGCAGTTTAAATTAAAGGCCATGGGCTGTTCTCTTTTTGCTACACAGCAGTTGGCTACACAGGCATCAAGGTTGTCCTGTGTCCTGGTGGAAGTGATCTGGTTTTACACTGCCTGGACCTCTGTGGACCCCTCTCTCTGTTCAGAAAGTTGACAGCTCATCTACCATAATGTTCTTTATATTTTCATTCCTGTTGCCAAAAGTTTCCGCTAAGAGGTGATTTGCTGATGAGGCCAGCTTGCCTTTAATCTTTCATTCATTTTCCTAGGCATCCTAAAATCAGTAGTGCTTGGTTAAAAAACTTGAACAACTGGTGTTTTTTAAAGCATGTGAAAAAGAAGATCTGAAAAAAACATATTAAATATGTTTTATGGTGATATGATTTTGGATCTATATCTCCTATCTATATCACCTCTATTCCTAGCATGAACTTACAACAAAAATAAATAGCAGGCAACAAAGCTAGTAGTAATGCCAAAGCTTCAAAAAAAAAGTGGTTGCTTGTGCAAAAGCAGTTGAGTGAGTTGGATGAAATGGCAGTGTAATTATACAGTAGCAAGTCAAAGTTTGATAGCTTGGAGCTTGTCTTAGCACAGCATGCCACTTTCCCCCCCAGCCCTTGGTACTGCACATTTCTTTTTCAACACTTCATTCCTAGTTGTTCATTTTTAAATAATCCTATCAAACCTTAAGTTTGTTGTTCCTGATGATTTTGGAAGGAAATTCAGTTGGTAATTAAAATGGCACAGAGAAAAACAGTTTAGCCAAAATATCCTCAAAAGTAAAATTTTGGGTAGTTAAAGTGAACATTGTGAATTCCCAGCTCTGCAGGATTCTTTATTTCGTTAACACTTCTTGGATTAGCTTCAGTTTTGCCGAGATAACGGATAACAGTATACAAGACTCCTATGGAAAGAATGCCTATGCCCTAACTGAGCTGAAACTGAGGACTGCCTGTCACATACATGTGTATATGACACTAGTCTACCGTCACAAAAGTTTCCATTATTTGGAAGACTGAGCAGAACAAAATGGCTTAAGCTTTAATATAGAAATTTTAAGTTAGTAGTATGCTTTTAAATAGTTCAGTAAAAATTTCTTCCTTTAGTAGTCAAGGTCTCTTATCTGATACCTGCTTCCTTCCCCCTCTGGGGATGCTTCCTGTTTTCCATGTCAGTCCACACATCCCCTCATGTATTTCCATGCGCCTTTTCCTGTTGTCCTCTGATCTGCTGCAGCTGCTCCTCAGATGCCTCTCCACCAAGGAAAGGTTCCAAAGCCGAGCTGGCTCCTATACAGGGCCATGAAGACACACTGTGAGGACACCTACCCTCAGCCCTTGAGCAAGGAGGCAGCAGCATGTGCAGGCTGCTGCAAAGTAGCCTGCGTACCATTAGCAGTGCACACCCCACTTTGAAAGTCTCTCTTGTGTCTTCACCTTGTCCCCTGTGCTGTTTGTATTGTGCAAGTGGCACAAGAAAAACAACAGGAAAATAAGATGTGTCAGGTGTGTGACAGTAAAACCATGTCTGTGCTTTCATGTATGACTCAGTGACCCTCTCTGTGATGGCTACTGCTATGGAAATAAAATGCTGACTGATAGCTGGGAGAAAATCATTTAAGGAAGGATCCTGCTTCTCACATGTGGAGTTGCATCATCAGGGAGTCAGTAAGGTTTGGCTGTAAAGCAGAAAGCCAGAGAGACACTGTCTGTACACTACTGTCAAATACACCCTAGTTCATGAGTGTTTCCAACCCTCCTTTCTACTGCTTTACAACAGAAACATGACTATTTATTTCAATTACCTGTATTCCAACAACAGCAGGACTGAGGTGGAGTATTACAAAATACTTACTTGAAAGGGAAAAGTGCACAAGACATGATTATGCAGCCAGTATTTTCTTACATGCTTTTTATTGAGCAATACATTTTGTTTCTCTTCCTTTTTGTTCTCCTACTGCAGGGGATGGATGTGGGCACACAGTGATGTATCAAGACAGTGGGACGCTGGCATCCAAGAACTATCCTGGGACATACCCAAACTACACTCTTTGTGAAAAGAAAATCCAAGTCCCTCCAGGAAAACGCCTGATCTTGAAAATTGGAGACCTGGATATCGAATCACAGAAATGCGAGTCCAGCTACCTTACCATCCAGAGCTCTTCAACATTGCATGGTATGTAGACAAGGCCATGGTTGATGCATGAACTGGTAAAAGTGTGAGTAAAAGGCAACTTAGCAAAATGTGAGAAACGCCAGTCCTCTCCTCCTCCTTTTTATGTTCAAGTGTGTTGTTCTCTGTGTGGGAAGCCATTGTCCCACTGTGTGTAGTTCTGCCGAGGCTGAGGGTGCTGCTGTGCTGTGCTGCAGAGGGGTTGCTGGGACTCTGGCACAGCAGTCCTGAGGGCTCTGCCTTCAGAGCTGCGGAGCTGGACCATCACCGTTTTGGTACAGCAAGTCCGTAGATCTATACCAGCCCTGTTCCCTTCTTGTATAGGGAAAGATTTTCCTCACGAACTAGACAAAGATGAGAAACTGGAGTCAGTGATCCTGTGTGTCTCTATTCCTAGGCAGTCCATGGCTCAGAGAGGAGATAACCTTTACTGTTGCTAGCTGTTAGCCACCTTACTAATGAACAGTCTTTAATACTTGCAGATATTAAATGCATTCAGCCAGACTGCACTCTTGTAAGAGATTTGCACAGGAAGATAAGCAAATAATCTGCTATAGCTGTGCACTTAAAACAAGCATAACGGCAACAGGATTCTCCCCACGGACAACCTGAGGCCTTCCTCAAAATGGTTTTCTGAACCAGTTGTCATTGAAACTTTTGATCTGCGCTTTCTAGAAGAGTCAAACTGATTTTCAAGTCACGCGCCCTTTTTCAGAAGGCCAATTTAAATTCAAAGCTGCAAGGAGTTCTACGATGTAGAAATAAACTCCTGAATTGACAGTTCATAAAATTTTGCCTGCTAGGAGTGGGCTTTGTAGCCCTTCAGTCAGCTGAGGCTAAATGTGCTGTACTGGACTTAACAAGCAGAGTGGATTCAAGGGAAAAATGTGAGGAAGATATGAGCTGCACAGAGCCTCTGCAGGTTTTCCACCTCACCTCTTGGCTCAGAAAAGTATGTGGTTCTCCAAAGATGAGATCTCATAGGATATCTTAGTAGTAAGGAGGGTTGATTGCCTTTCATTTATCAGCATGATAGGCTTATCACTCATCTGGTAAGAGAAGATCAAGTGAGGTATTAAAGGCTTGCTCACAAAGGAAGGTAAAGGTAATTATTGTTCTCGTGGGGGAGGTATTACATTTTGAAACAACCTTCACTAAGAGTGGGCAGTGACGTGCTGATATCTAAGCCTGCACAGAGCTTGATTTGAGGCATAAGGAACATCTCTGTTCGTGTGTGCTGGGATGTTTTTTAATGTTATTTATTTCTTTCTACACTGTGAGAGTGGTTAGGCACTGGAAGAGGTTGCCCAGAGAAGCTGTGAGTGTACCAACCCTGAAAATGTTCAAGGCCAGGCTGGATGGAGACCTGACCAACCTAATCTAATGGAAGGTCCTTGCCCATGTCAGGAAGGGTTGGAACTAGATGCTCTTTAAGATCCCTTACAATCAAAGCCATTCTATGGTTCTGTGATCCGTTTCATAACTAAGTGATGAGTTGTGTTCACCTGAAGCAGTCTGTCTGTACTTGGCAGTAAGAAATAGGTGGTTAATAATGCATTAGCGTATCTTTGAATAATTTTGGTTGATACTGTCTTGACATTTCTAATCTAAGGATCTTCTCAGAAACAGGGATAAATCAATATATTGTTTTTTGAAGTGAAAAATGAAGCTTGGATGTTGATTGAAATTCTGGCTCCTCACAGATCAGCCTGAAAGCATCATTTATCCTGCAGTTATTCAGCCTATAAGCACAGAATAGCTGTGTATTATGCAATCAAGTCCACATAATTAATTTTTTTAAAGTATTCCCACACCCATTTTCAGATCTGATTGATAATGTCTGATGCATGTGGACTATAATTTGCATTCTCAGTAATGAACTGCACAATTAGCAGATTTTGGTCATGTCTGATTAAACCAGTTTTATAGTTTAGGCAGACATACCATGTGTGACGGTTTTTGTGGTCTGCAGCTCACTGTAGACTTTCCTACCAGCATACCTACAGTTTCTATCCTGCATTCAAGCAAATCCATGCAGAATGGAGGTGGAAATAGTTCTATAGGCATAAATTCATGATGTTGCTTATGTTTTAAAAGACATGTGAATTCTTAGATGAGACTAGAGCTTCTCTAAGTCATTTTTTTCAACAATCTTGCTGTAGCTTTGGGTTTCCATATGCATTTATGCAAGCAAAAGAAGCCCTGTGAATAAGCACTGCTACATCCATTCAGTCTGTCAAGTGTCCTTTTAGACAGCTGTTTCTGAACTCAAATCTCCTCTTTGCCCTTCCCTCTTCATGAACATCTACAGGCAGGTCAACATCTTCCCTCTGGCCAAGGAGATACTGACCTTAGCTATCAAAATTCTTTTCATGGGATGATGGAGAGTTGAAAATATTTTGCAAGCACTGAAAACATCTGAGTAATTAAAAACTGATCTTTGTGTGTTCTCTGTATTTGACCTGGGTTTAAAAAGGAAAACCTCAAAAGCAAAGTATGAAAGCTGGCAGTGTGAATACTGCTCATGTTTCAAATTAAGCTGAGCAGCCTTTGCTCTTTATTTAGGAGGTTTGCAATTACAAGAGGATAAGGTCCAAAGGGAAATATGTTTTAAATATCATACTGATGTCTTCAGCTCTACAGAAGACAACAGCATGAATGTCAGTATGAGTACAAACATCTGTTGAGGAGTGTATCTGAAGCTTAGAAAATTGGTCAGAGGCAAAATACTAGATTATGCGTACAGATATAAAATTAGTGTGAGGAAGACTCCAGATGATAAAGTATTGTTTTCCTTTAAGATTTCTTCCAGTCTTTACATTTAACTTTGATTCATTCATCATTATAACCATCTTCAGGGATTCTTGCAATACAGCAAGGAGTAACTCAATTTGTCTTTGTGATATGTATGTTCCATGCAGTAAAGGGAAGCTGTTAAGTACAAATGAATGGATTGATTTATGTTACTTTTGTTAGTCGGTGACTACTTACATGCAAATTTTATTTAAGTTCAGGACATTCCTTGAATTCTGTAGACGGATAGAAGAGTACGATTCATTCCTAGAAAAGCATGTGGTGTTTTGTATACCGACCTACTGAAGCCTTTCTGAGTCTCAACTAAGACACAAATGTGACACTACAGTTCTTCTCACCTTTGGTACTTCTCAGCTTTGATGGACCTGTGAAAGCAGCTATTGAATTTAGATTTCTCCAATATTGCAGTTAAAAATGATAATTAAATAATCTTAATGACGCTCTAAAACTGGAGTCATACAGTGTCTGAACACTGTATCTCTGAGTTATTACTCTGCAAATTATTTTCTTTAGTATTCACTGGAGGAAGGAACCTGTAGCAAGCCTTTTCTTTCAAGCTGTTAGCTCTATATCCAGACGTAGATGTGAAAATATTAATCATCAGTCAGCAAAGAGAGTCTAACACCCGTTTTGGTGAAACTGAGTCACCTTTGTCTGACAAACATTTAAATATTAGCACAGCTTTGCACGTGTTGTCTTTAGGAGAAATAAATAGTTCTGTTTCAAAGTCACAGTTTTTCACTGGATTAAAATATGGTGATTTTTGTCCCACAGAAAATTAATATGAACATAATCTCACAATGCAGACAAGGTGCAGCCTTTACTGAAATGCTTTTCTTCTCAAGTTAATTGCATTATCTGAGCATATTAAAAATACTGAGCTCTAAAGTAGGGCTTCTGATTTTTTAATTAGTTAAAGGGATATGTGAAAACAAGATTAACCATGTCAGCCCTGTAGTTCTCAAGAACAAAATTTGCACTACTTATGAAGGTGGATCATAAATGTTTTAAAAGTTTGACAGGAACTGCTTTTAGTCTGCTTCTTTTCATGTGTCTATCAGATTTCTGTACCTCTTTTGACCCCTTTTTCTTGCTTTTTTCTATCTCTTTCCCCATCTAATGGCTTAGTATCTTTTCCCTTAATTTTGTGAGATGATCATCAGTCTTGACTGGAGAGAAAGCCGAAAGCAGAGATAAGTACCTACTTACTTCCTCATTCACTAGCAGTCAGTAGGAGGTTGATGTGTTCCTCTGGGGTGGATGTCACTGCTGAGTGACTAGTAATAATTTGGAGACTTAGTGCAGTTGACTTGTTCTTGCATAATTTACAGCTAGTAACTAACGTGAAATAGAGAATTATTGAAAATGCTTTCTTCTCCCCACACCCCATCACTAAAGGTACAGAGTGCCTTCGGATGTCTCCTACCTGTCATTATGGCTTGAGAGGATTCATCAAACCAGTCACTCCTTATTATGTATTGAAATAAATATCTTGTTTGAATAAAGGGTGTGTCCAGGTTTCTTTTTCATCCCTCAAAGGAAACTTGTTATTACTGTATTGTTTCTGGTATTTCAGGAAACCCAGAGAAATGCCCAGACAAGTTCTTGCTGAAGATCAAGTTGAGCAGTTTCTTAACAGTCAAAACGCTTTTAACAGTTGGGTTTCGCCTGAGTGGTTGCAGTATCCTGAATTTTCAGCTTTGGAGGGATTGATGTAACAAAGAATGTCAGCGTTTTGTTTTATCAAATTGACCTTTTTTCCTGTTAGCTGCATACAGTGTACTCTCTGTTTTTTGTTAAACTACGGTTCTTCACTCATGATTCCTAGTTGTTGCTGTGCTTCTGCCTTTGTATTTGGCTAAAACCACAACAGTGTTAAAAGGGGGGATCTCACCTGAGGTCAAGCAGGCAGACTTACAGCCTGTGCAGGTGGCTCAGATGCTCCATTTTAAAGTTGTGATTACTTCTCCAGCCTAACTCAGATGTCTTTTTCTTTCCTTTATTGCAGTCTTTTGCAGCCCTTTGGAAACATTAACTGAAAGTTATATTTGTTTTTCCTAAAACAAGAAGTGCTTACCACTCAGCCTGAGGTCAGACTGTGTTGCACAGAGTTAAATGTTGAATAACCAGGCTGTCTCATCCTGACTACTCTGTCATCTCATATCTGCTGAGAATTAAACACCACCTTCCCTGCACCCTGCAAGGAAGGACAAAGAGCAGCACCTTTTGTCTCCCGGCAGGTCCTTGCAAGGTCCTGCTGGTTCCCACTGCACATGTGCGTGTCAGGGTTGGAGCAAAGAGGACCTCTCTTGGTAAGGGGGAGAGGAATAGTTACTGCGTATCAAAGTATTTGTGTGAACGTGGGATGGAGATGAATTTTGAGACTGCAGGTGTTTTCATACAACAGATCCTTGCTGGTTTTGTGAGTTATATGTGAAAGGCTGGCACTCTGGATGAGTTTTTAGCTCTGAAGTGAGACAAGTGTAATCCGTGTACAGCATACCCCTGTCTTTCCCCACGTACTGAGGTAAATCCGAATTGATTTGTTTGAGAAAAGGCTACAATTTAAAACATTGTTTTCCCCAAACAAATGCATTAAGACATGATAATCCTTTAGAAGCATATCCATGGATTGTTGCTGCACCTTGCCTGCCAACCACGGCTTACTCTGCAAGTAAACACTGAAAAAAGGGAGAAGATTCTCTGTTGAACAGAGACCATCATGATTTAATATCCAAACCAAGTTTCTTCAAGGCCTCTGAAAATGTCAAGTTGCAGATTTCAAGTGAAGCTGAGGAATTTGAAAGCAGAATGAGCATAGTGAACCGGCCATTCAATAGCTGAAGAGGGAAATAGTTGCTTCTGAAAGGAAGCAAAAGCCTTACAGAAGAGGCAGAAAGTATCAAGAACTAGAGAAACAAACAGCATGTAGGCATTGCCAGCTGGTGTGAAAGAAGAGAGTCCTCTGGGCACAGTACTTCTTAAGGGAAGTAGAAAAAATAATGGAACATAATTCAACAAAGAAAGTTCAGGAGCTGTGCCAGAGCCTGGTTGACAGTAGAAGTAAACTAGACCTCATAAAACCAGACAATGCTGTAAAGATCATCAGATTTGCAAAACAACACTGTTATGAAAAGGACAAAAGCAGTAGGCCATTGCTAACATTTAAAAAATAAACAATACGTAAAATAGTCTCTTCAGTCTCCAGAGGGGCCAGCCAAAGGATATCCATGAGACAATTTACTGTGTATCTTGCAGGATGTTAATACTGCTTGGAGACAGTGATTCCAAAATAAAAGTGTTTTATTTAAGCCATCTAAACCATACCAACAGATCAAATGTTCTGGATGAAAGGCATTAAACGTTAGTTTAATTATGGAGAATATTAAATTTAGTATACTTGAAATCCTTAGATGCCTAATATCTCTCCTGCGGTATTTTATATATATATAAAAGGAATCTGGAGTGAACAGACGGAACCACAGTTGGGTCAACTTCTTAATGAGACACGGAAAAAAGAAAAGGCCCTGGCATCTAGATATAGTAATGTTGAAATAGGGAGAACACCTACTCAGTTTCATCACACGTAACACATCTGTTTATTAAATCAAACTCTTTCCTTTGTTCTTATAAACAAACCAAATAATCCTGCCTACTTACCCCAGCAGAGCTCCAGCCAAGTCACTTTAACAGGAAGCTGAGAGATCAGCATTCATGACTCGTTTTTCAAGCCGAATATGCAAAACAACCCACCTCACAACTAACATTAGAAGATGAAAAACTGATAACGTGATCTGGCAGTTCTCAAAAGGGATCTTAAAAAACTTCTGGCTAAGTCCCAGGTTTAGGAATTAAATATTTATCCAGAGTCAAGTCCAAATGCTGCAGTAAAAATTAACGGCCCTATAAGCAAGTTTCTTATTTTCATACCGGGGTTTTCTCCATTATAGCTCATCTTCACTATGGTTGTACAGTTTTCATTTAGACAGCCCAGGGAAATCAATAAATCCCACGTGGAATGGACAGACAAGGTGGGGAACACATATGAATGCGTTTTAAAAGTAAACGATGAAAGTATTTTTGTCAACTCCAATTGCAAATGGAAAATACTGAGTAGTTTAAATACAGTTTTCAGATGAAGTCTAACGTGTACAGATGCTGACTGGGTCTAGTCTTCTAATGTCTATAAATTTTCACAATATATGTATTTGAGGTAATAGTGGGTCAACGGAGAGCAAACCTACCAGGCACTGCTGTGTCTGTAGTGAGTGCATCTAACCACACACACCACAAATGCAGAGAGCCTGGGAGACTGTCCTGTCTCTGGCTTTACAACATGAAAGGAAATAGAGAACTGATGTATGGAAGTGCATGGGAAAGAGCATATAGAAACAAAGTTGTTATTTTTCTAAAGAAAATTAAAAACCAGATGAACACGTAAAATTCATCAGTCTGAACTCTCATCAGTCAAAACTGAACCCAAAGAATTGTCTTGACCCTGAATCAGTTTTATTTTCCAAGCATTGTTAGTTGTCCCTTTAGCGAGTTTTTGGATGACCAGCAATGTAAAATAAATTGATTAGGGGAAAAATGGGAATTTGAAGTTAAAAAGGCAAAATAGAGAGAGGTGCTGCTTAACCAAACCCAATATTATTAGGTAAATCAAATCAGAGGGGTGCTTTTACACTGGTCGTTTTAAACAGTAAACACCAAAAAGGGTGGATTAACACCTTTTCCTGAAAACCAGACTGTACACATCTCTACTTCTTTCAGGGAGTAAAAAACCTCTGAGTCAAACTGGTGTCTGATCAGTTTCTCTAAGAACAGCAATATAGGGGTGAGATAATGCTTTCACTTTTTCCTGAACCTTACCTCTCAGCACTTATTTCTGTATTCGATAACATGGAAATAAATAAATAAAATAGATCCCAGGCAAGTCTGAGGACCTGACAGTGTAGTGCTGATATAGTATTACCTGAATTATTGAGAAGAAATATATTGAAATGTTTTGCAAGGCTTCCTCAGTTTGCAACAAAAGAATAAGTGAATGCTTTGTAGTATTAATAAATTCCACCCCCCCACACCTTATTTTTTTTCTTACAAATCTTTGCAGAAAACGTATAAACTTTTGGAAAATATTCCTTCCTTGAGTATATACTCTTTCTTGCTTCTATATCCTTTAACGAATTAATCCTAGGCTCCCTTTATTTTGAGCTACCCATGGGAATCTCTTGGTACGCCAGAACTGCTCTCGGCAGAAGATAACCATAGCCTGGTAACATTTTTTGGTTTATTACTTAATAGTAGAAACTTGTCTTTAGATATTGAATGTTGATTTCTTAAGGTGATTGCTTCTGAATTTCTTGCTTTAATTTGGATTAGACAGCTCCATGTGTCTAGACTATTTTGTATTTTTTTTTATTGGTTTTGCTCATGATGTATGATTTGTTTGTATAATTATCTGGAACGTATGTAGACTTGCTACTGGAGGAGACACTCATCCCTGATCCGGCTGATGTGTGGTTGAGTGAATCAGCCATCTAAATTATACCTCCAGAGTAGATAGGTCACTGCCAATCGCTGCGAGGGAGAAAGCCGAAGAACACTTGTGAGAAAATATGTAGAGACAGTCCTTGAGAGAAGAAAAGAACCAAAGCTTTCTCAGGTGTTTTATTTTGAAGACGTGCAATGCTCCCCGTCTTTCCCCCCACCCTCTCTCTCTCTCTCAAAAAAAATCTAAGTTAGCACTTTACTTCTCCCACTGCAACCTGACACAAAAGACCTTCTCAAATAAATCACTCGTGCAGTTGTCTGGTATGACACAGTGTCAGATGCTGTCTTTTTGATAAGTTCATTTCCTAAGCAATTTGTTTAACCCTTTTTATAGACATTGTTTTCTCTGACTAAGTCGTGAGTCATTTTTCAACACGAGTACTCCAGGGAAATGTCACACTCGTCACTTGTTTCTCTGCCTGCCTGGCTTCACCACATGACTTTCATAAGCCAAAAGGATGAGAGTTCCTCCTTTTGTTTGTCCCATTCTGCTGACAGCTGGCTGTCGTTGGCTCTGATTGGGCTACTCTATAGGCTGGCTTATAGTTGTTACAAGGCAAATGAAGTATTTGGGAAAGAGTCCCTTTCCTAACCCCGAGTATCAAGCAAAATGAAGAAGCTTTTAGGAGCCTGTTACGATGGGTATCACTCATCAAATTTGCGTCACGACGTGAATGTAATTTCTTGTGTCTCAGAAGTCAGTTCCAAGTTGCCCTAAAGTAGCCACCACCAAGATGAGGTTGTCTAGGAAAAATCAAAGTGATCATTTTTCATCCCAAAGACTTGCTTTAGGACACAAAAGCTGTCATTCACCTCAACAGAACAGATGGGCTGAGGGCTTGTAAAGGGTCTTTTGGGGGTTTTTTTCCTCTGGGGAGAAAAGTCTGTTTGCCATCTTACAAAAACCTCTTCTTTGCAGTTTTTATTGTAAACAGACTCATAAATTTGAACACGCATATCCAAACTGCTTTGAATTTTCTGTATTATTTGTGCCTGAGGGCAGCTAGGGACAACTGTTTGCACCCAGGTATGGTGACAGAAGGCAAGCGCAAAGACTGTGGCAGTCTCAAAGGAACACTCCCCTCGGGAACTGACTTTCTGAGGAAGCAAATGTAATTACTAGGAGTGCTGGGCACGCCTGCTGTCACAAGAAAGGCGTGTCCCAAAGACTGTTCCAAGATACTGCGGTTGGTAGCTATAAAACCCTTATCTAATTAACTGTAAGCGCAAGGCTGTTGTCTCCCTGTCCTGCTCCCTTCTCTCTTTCCTTCTCTCCCCTTTCTCTCCCTCTCTTTTTTTGTTTAAAACTCTAGAGACTTGAACTGTATACTTTCATGGTCTAATGGTGTTTTTAAATGGAAAAAGATTAAGAAATGTTCTAAGGGAAGCACTACTGCCTTGTAGTACAATTTGTCTTGTGGCATGCAGGTCCTTGAAAACCAGGTGCTCTGTTTCTGATCTTCCTGACTGGCTGCTGTGCCACAATGGCATGAGCTGTGTGTGTCTGGAGGGTTTGTCTCAGGGACCCTGCCTAGATCCCTTGGATTGCTTTTGAATGTAGTATCATTTTCTCTAATGAATTACTGCTGGTTTTAAGTATGCTGTACTTCAAAGGTCAAAGGGTATTAATCTTTCTCATAAGGTTTATGCAATGAGAAACATGGATGCTGGAATTGCTGCCGTGGAGAGACAATTGGATCCTGGCCACACCTTGTCAGGGTAACTTTAGAGCTCATACTCATAAAGGACTGAAGCCAAAACGCTTTTGTCAACATTTGGATTGATACTAAAAGAGAATGAGTGTGTTATGAAATTCTTTGCTAATCATGAGAATATTCCAGCCTAATTATGTCATCTAAACTTTTGAAATCTGCTTTGTTCTGTCTGTAGGGCCGTACTGTGGTAACATGATGCCTGTCCCCAAAGAAATCATTCTAGATAGCAATGAGGCAACTATTCACTTTGAGAGTGGATCCCACGTGTCAGGACGAGGCTTTCTGTTGTCCTATGCCAGCAGTGACCATCCAGGTAAGGTGAAATCCAAAAGTGGTGGAAGATTAGTGGCATAATCTCCCCTATTTAATTACCATCTCTTCACACATAGAGCTTTACCCTAAATGTTTGTTCCTAAGTATTCCCAGATTAGCATGAGCCACGGTATTTTTAATAGCATGTGTGCAAGAAACAGTTGTAACATTAACCAGATAAAATAGCTGCTGAAGTCCTACCTAGACCATTTGCAATTTGAGCTCCAGCATCCACCACACTGTGAGAGAATGGAGGGGTAGGAGAGATTAAAGTTTTCATTCCCACATTTAATGTTCTGGAGGTCTGTTCAGCTTTTAAGAAGGTGTAAAGCATAAGAAGAGTAGAAGAGGGAGTTGAAAAGAATGAGAGAAAACCGTAGCTGTTGCTTCCAGTCTAATAAAATTGCTGAAGTATTACACAGAGGGGTCTTTAAATGTAATTTCATGTTCTGCCAAATATTTGTCTGTATTTTTACATCCTACAATGGGAATTGACATTTGCAAACTTTTCACAGATCTAATCACCTGTTTGGAACGAGCAAACCACTACACAAAGGCTGAATTCAGGTAAAGAGGGTTTGCAGCTCTGCATTCTGGTTTGCTCTGCTGTATCTGTCAACTGGTTCAAATTGCTACAAAATGTTAAAAATTCTTGTTTTTCTGGGGAAGTGAATTTTTTTGAGCTCCAATGCTGTAATGGTCTAATGCCTGGTTGTGACAAGCAGTAGTGCAGAATGGAAGTCTGTGGCCCAGAAAAATGATGGAATGGAGTTGCAGAGCTCTCAGCAATTCTCATTAAGAGCATACATATACATGGTATATGTAAAAAGAGTTTCCACTTTGAAATTCAAAGTAGCCTCACATTCCAGTGCTTCCTCTGGGAGCAGATCACGTCCCAGCTGATACAAGATTATCTGAGGACAAGCTATAATTTCTCGGTTCCTTGAACTTTGTGATAGGTTTGAAATGGTAATAAATTGTGCTCTTCTGGCTGCTGTCTGGATGTGCATATAGGCTTCTTATCTTACTCTGAAAATTTGTGCAGTAGCATTTCTAGAACAAGAGAATTAAACAGAAATAAATGCCCTTGCAAAACTGCTTTTCTGGTTCTTTGTGTGCTACTGTGTTCAGCCCACCTATGAACTCAGGGGCCCATTTATTTAGCTTCTAGACTCACTAACAGAGCACCAGCCAGAAATTACTGCTAAAATATTTGTTTGAGAACATTTCTTTCATAGGAAGTTTGTTTGTGTGTATGGTCACTACAGTTCATGTCTTACACAAGCCTTTCTTCTCTCACTACAGCAGATACTGTCCTGCTGGCTGCAGAGACATAGCAGGTGACATTTCTGGGAATGTTGGAGAAGGATACAGAGATGTAAGTACACAGGATAATGAGGGGAAATTTATAAAGACGAAAGAAACAAGACTAGAACAACTTGGTTTCAACCTTTGCTGCTTGACTCTTGTCAGTAATTCTTCCGAGCTGTTTTGCTATACCTTTTATTATCAGTATATAAGTAAGTTATCAGTACATAAGCACACAGAGGCGCTTTTCAAACAGACAAATCAATTGTGTGAGAACAAAGTCCACTGACTGTCAAATATACCTACTGACTTGTGGTTTCTGGCTTTCTGGAAAAAGCCTGCCTAGTGTTTGTCCTTCTTGAGGCAGTGCTCATCCATGTATGAAATATTTCTGTGATTTTAGCTTTTACTTGTTTGGAGTCCACATGTGAAAAAAATGTATTTCAGTAACACGTGGGTTTTCTTTAGGATTATGCCTGCACTATCCTAGCATCTGCACTGAGATGAAGTAAATATTACACATTGCCTAATCACATCCCACCCATAACTACCAACCTTTTGGGTTGTTTTAACTTCTTGTTCTTTTAACTCAAAAGTTTGAAGTGGTTGCATTTATCCACAGCTCATATCACTCAGAGCTCTGCCCTCTCTGTGCCCCTCGCCCTGGACTCTTCTCCTGTTATGCCTGTGAAATCTTTACCTCTCTTGCAGAGGAGAAAGCCTAATCATACCACTGAAGAAAAATCCCACCCTATCACAGTCGCTGAGTTCCCAAAAAGTCAGTGCTCACGTTTAACCTGTTCGTCCAGTTATTCAAGCATGCTGGCTCCAGCCTGGAAAGTGGCAGAGCTGAAGAAACAAAGAAATGCCACATTACATTCTTGTTAGCTGGAGTTATTCTGCCCTTGGTTCCAATGATTAGGGCAGAAAAGCAACACATGGCATGACCTCATGCAGATTTTATCTGCACTGAGGAATTTGCAAAAGAAATTTTTGCTGCACCATTAAGGAGGATTTTCTGATGGGAAGAACCTGCAGGGCTCGCCTGGAGATGTGCTGCCTTTGTGCTTCCACTCTCCCCACCCCTCCCTGGAGGGGACAGCCCAGCACCCCAACTTGTCCAGTAGCACAGCCCAAACTGGGCCAGTGTGAACATGACCGACCTGTGCCTGCAGCCCCTAGGAAAGTCTCCTTTGTAGCTTTCTCTGTCCCTTCCCTGCTTTGCCCTAGCCCAGTGGTGTGTTATTGCCACCTAGCTGGCACACAAGTTGTCCTGCCTGTATTTTTCAGCACTATCCCAACTGAGATACTGGGAAACGGGATGCACTTAAAACCCAGCAGCAGCTAGGCAACACATAGCCAAATCCCCTGATGTACACCATGACTCAAATCCTAAGGTGCAGTGATAGATAGGTCTGCCTTCAGGCAAGAACTCCAAGGAATTATTAATTTATCTTCCCAAGGAAGTGTTGCCTTGCCTTTGACTTTATTTCCTGGGGAGTGACAATCTTAAAGCATATTCTCAGAAGCAGATTATTTGTTTTTTCATTTGAAAAGAAAAATTGCTTTGGGAAACATATCTTTTTCAAAGATTACTGCTCTTTCTCTCTCCTCTGCCTCTTATTCCTCTTGAGCTTTTGCTGGGTTTCATGAGCTGTAACACCTGTATACCAGTGGCTTGGAAGGGAAAGCATTAGCAGTTTGTCAGATTAGTTTCCTGAGCCTTGGCTCCTGCCTTTCAGACCTCGCTGCTGTGCAAATCTGCGATCCATGCCGGTGTGGTGGCGGACGAGCTGGGCGGCCAGATCAGCGTCACCCAGCACAAGGGCATCAGCCGCTACGAGGGTGTCGTCGCCAACGGTGTCCCCTCACTAGAGTGAGTACCACGGGTGGGGCTGGCACCGGGGCACACCCCGGGACACAGGGCGCTGCCCACATCAGCACAAGCAGGTGGGGACACCATTTTGGGCAGCAAAAGACGGTAGGCGCGGGTCTAGGGCTTTATTAAAATGGTGTTGGCATTGGAGATAGGAAGAGGTTCCAAGTTTTCAGTGGCTCTATACTATGTAGGGTGGCATTTTTTTTTCTTTCTGTTCCTTCCAAAACATATTTGCAAATTACTTCGTTAGCAGATACATGAGAGTACAATGTTCTGCAACAAACAGCTTTAATCGATGTGCTAATAAATCATGATAAATTCATGTTGAAGTTTTAAAAAAGCTAGGAAAAACGAGTAAGTAAAAAGTGCTATTGAGCCATAGGGGATTTAATGAAGAACTTCTTAAACATTGTGCTTTTGACATGTTCAGAGTTTTTCTCTTTTAGAATATTTATAGCAAGGGTATTATATTTACTGCTTATCTTCTGACTTTTAATTGTACTCTTGTTGAAGTAGAAATAAATCCTCTAATCTCTATCCAGCACAGTAAGCCCTTCCAGCAACTGCTTCTGTCATTCCTGTTGGTTTATAGTTTTTAATTTTCAAATGTTATCTGGATTTTACATGAGGCTTTTTTTTTTTTGTTTTGTAAGAAGGGAAATTTCCATCCCATAGCCTATGAGAGCTAAGGCAATATGTATTTTTTATACTATTTTCCTGTTTTCTCCATATTTTCTCACACCCTCCTGACAATTTTACAATCATAGTTTCATTCATGAAAAAAAAAAGGCATTCATGTGCTCTGTTGCTGTGCTTAAACTTCAGCACAGACTGAAATGCTTTAGAAACAATGGCACTGGAGTATACAAAGCTGGGTAGTGTGTAGATCATAGCCAAAGAACTGTACAGCCTAAATATCTTCTATTTTTCTTGAAAGTTAATTGCCAAAGAAAATTAATATAAACTTGTCTAAAAGCAAAGCAGGACTGAGAACTCTGCTCAGGCACCAAGCTCCTCCATAAAACAAATAATACAAATTCTTTCCATCATATGTGCCAGCTCAGTGAAACCCTAAATTAAATATTTTGTACCTTATCTGAAGATGTTACAGAGCTGTTCACGTACATTCATATGCTTGTGACCCTTGAGAATCCCAGTGCAGCAACTCGGACAGTAGCACATAAAATTTTATAATGAAAGGGAGTTGTGATTCCCGTTTGTACTTTTTTTCACGGTACAGGAGCTAGTGGGCAAAGAATGAAGTGTGTAAGACTGCAAGTGTACACATGCTGGGGGATTTAGCCCATTTAATGTGAGGTGCCCTGAGAGAGCACCCTAAGGAGGAGCAGAGCCCCTGTAGCTCTCCTGCCTGTAGGGGCAGACAGAGGCACTCCTCGAGCATGATGCGCATCTCCAAGGGACGGAATTGCCCTGAGGAGACAACCTCGCTTTCTCCAGGTTGTACAGGAAGCCACAGGCCCACACTGGGCTGAATGCCTACAAACTAGATGGCACAGACTTTGAGAAAAATGGGAGTGTCAGCACAGCACTTCCCAGGATGCTTCTGCCACACCTGGCAGCTGGGACATTCTCTAGGACAGATGAATTGTTGGTGTGAGCCCAGGAGAGGGAAACTGGAGTATGTAGCGAAATGCCTTTATTTCAAAACATGAAAAAGCAATCCTAGAAACAGTAGGCCTGTTTACTAAGAAAATGAACCAATGCATTTCATGCTTTAAAAAAGCTTTTATAAGAGCTATCTACAAAGCTGCATGGCTTCCCTGTTCTGCAGTACCTACACACTGAAAGAAAATCCTGCAGATGAGCCAGTCCCTGCAAGAAAAAATTGGTGCTTGAGCAGCAGTGCCTTAAGAGCTTTTTAGATGCCCTTAAATAAGAGCTTGCTCAAGCTTTTAAAATCTCATTTATAGTGGATTTCAGTATTAAAGATTTAAATTATTTAGTGACTTGAGCTGAAATTGACCTCATCAAAAGCTGCTGCTGGAGTGCATCGAGCTGTTAAGTGTCCGTGTTGTTAACGTGGAGTTATGTCTTGCTCGCCCACCACCCTGCAAGAGCTGACCTTGGCCTCCCCACTCCATTTTTCGGTGTGCTTGTTACGCTCCAGCATCTGTGAGGTTTTCTCTTCCCATGATTCATGTGCAGACCTGCACCCAAAGATGCTGTAATGAAGACTGAATGACTGGGTTTATTGGGCAGTTCTGATACCCCAGTGCAAATACACAGGGTGTTGTAACATGGCCTGGCCTGTGACTGTAAATCTGCACACGTGGAATCATTTGCCTTCGAAAATGCAAGAGACTGCGTGCTTGTCAATAGTGAAAGATGAGATTCAGGGTTAACCTGCACTACTTAGGAAAAACTTGCTTGAGACCAACTCTGGCAAAAAAATAAAAGGCAGGATCCTGAAGGTTGTCAGGCAAATGAGGAGCATGGAGCAATATGCTCCCTTAAAGGACAAAGTGGAACCTGTGTGACGAATTCCAGCAGTCACATTAGGAAACTGATGAATTACCACTTACTGAATTGGCTTGTTCTCTTTAGTGAATTACAGCAGAAATTTATCAGCTTGATTTCATAGCTTCGTAGACTGTTAGAAATGCTAACTTCCTTTATTTGCTAAATTTGCAGCCCTCTATTTGAAAGGGTTCTGGGTGACTTTTTTTCATTAGAAGTATTCAGGGAGCACTGTGATTGCTGTTTTGGGTAGGTTTTACTGATTATGTAGGTATTTATTTTCTTCTTCTCTCTTGAAATGCATTGCTTTGCATTCACTAAGAAATCAAAAACTGTTTTGGCTGTAATGTCAAACTGGTTTGAAGTGAGCAGAGTGCATCTGATCGCCCCTGAGGATTGCCTGTGGGGAAGATGTGGGAGGGAGGGCTTGTGTTTCCCCTTCTAGCTACTCAGCCGCCTACATGCCCAAATAAATCAGCTCCCACCCAGAGCTCTGAAGGGCTTCGTTTGCCTGTAGTCATTAGTTTTCCCTCAGTGACAAAAAAAGGCAGTGTTTTTATTGACCTTGACACGGGACTACTTTCCTATTCCCCGTTTGCAGTGCTCTCAAAACATACAGCCCTACACACCGTGCTAAGGCTGCAGACAGGACCTCGGGGGAAATTTTCCTGGCCAACAACAAAGAAAGGGCTGCCTGAAAGGGAACTGTCTCCATGCTTAGTGCAGAAGTTGTTTTACTGCTTAGTCACGCTGGCCAAGGCTTTTCAGAAGGGGCCAGTGATGCACGGAGCTAATCGAAGTGACAGTGGAGGGGGCAGATTTTCAAGAAATGCAAACTAATTTAATGTTAAAACCCTGGCTTTTTATTAGGCAGCCAGTTGGAGTCATTGCTTCTGGAATGAAACCTCAGGGGCATCTCCTTAGGAATTAGAAAGCAGCTCCCTGAGAGGCCAAGGAAAACTCAGCTTTCTCTTAGAGTGGTGATTTTATCTTGTCCTGCATTGTGCAGGGCTGTGTGGAGTGGCCCAAGAAATGGCTTTTCCCCTGAAGCAAAACAGTCCGTGTCAGAAGGAGGAGGAAAAAGGGAGCCATAGGTGTGGTTAATGGAGCATAAAGAACCATTCCTGATGGGAGATGTTGGCCGTGGTTATACCAGAACTTGTTCCCACCCAGACTAAAACAAGGAGTAGTTTTCATCTAGTTTTCATCCTATGACACACCTGTAGTCCAAGTAGGAGTGGCCAGAGCTGGTGTGGTTTAGTCTCCATCAAATGTAACTCTTTCACAAGCAGCAGGAGTAACAGGGTGATGCAAGGGGGAGTCACTTTAAAGCTTTAAAAAATGCTCAAAACCACTAAAAAATTACCTGAATTCAGTCACAGTAAGAGATGCACTTGAGTGCTCTTGTGGGGGTCGGTAAACAGCCAGCAGAGAAAATGTCTGTCTGGCCAGAGATATCTTACTGGATAAACAGTGATTCTGAAGCTGTACCTCAGCACTCCTGTGACCACCTCATGAAAGTTTGAATTACCTTTTTCTTTTCTTACAGTGGTTCTCTGTCAGATAAGCGGTTTACATTTACTTCAAATGGTAAGAATAATTGCTTTGTTTTTAGCTATATGAATCTTTTCTGTAGAAGTTTTAAAAAATAATCAGGAGAATGTCAGGCTGTGTCTAGGAAGGATATTTTAGGACAGCAGTTTTTTAAAACTGGCAAGTGAATAAAAAAATTGAAGGGATGTGAAGTGAGCTAGAAAAAAACACAGAATATGTGTGGTCATACGCACATAGACGAGAAACAGAAATAGTATTCTGCTGTTACATTTCTGGTGCCAGCATATGAAAAATGACAATCAGATAATCCCATTTTTATGTACTTTAGGCCACAGAAAATGAAAACAGTTTCTCCTTAGACATTTATAATTTCCATCTTCATCATACAAGCGGAGAAAGAAAACATAGGAGAAATGAAAATATATTTATATTGCACTGATACAGAAGGAGTTTTTGTTTATGGCTTTCCAAGATGCAAAACTCTCTTTTAATCTGTCAAGCTGTTCATTTGCATAAAACACAGCGAAGGGGGGGAAGTTCGCATTCGTTCATTTGAATTATATTCCACTCATTTGAGATAAAATCATTTACTATTCCACTGAAAACTGTAGAGCATGTATAGGCCTTTGAATCTGCCAAGGAATTATTTTTAACTCCATTGAACCATATTCCACTGGCCTGTTTTCTCTGAAGAACCTTGATGTGCAGAAATTTTGTGGGTTCTTTGGTGGAGTTTGTAATACTTACCCGCAGATATTATCTTCATGATATCACATCTTGGCAGCAGTATCAAGGAGCTTCTCTAATGAGTAACTTTCCTAGCCCTAATTGCAGGTGGGAATCATGAAATATTTACAGTAAAGTATTCCTTTCAGTACAGTGCCTTCATCTCTGAAATGTTTTGTACAGCAGAATTAGTTAATGCCAATCTCAAAACATAAATATTATGTTTCAGAAGGAAAAATTTAAAAATAAAAAATGTCTTCACAGGAATGAGACAAAAGTGCAGAGATTAAAAAACTAAATGGCAAAAATAGCAGATGTAGTCAGAAGGTGTCATGTATGTAGGAGTTAGACTGGTAAAGGATTGGGACTGCAGCACTCTGGTACTGGATCATACACTACAAATCGACTGGTAAACACCACAGCTAATGGAGAGCATCAGGCTAGCACTAGATTCAGCAGCGTCTGACTTTGCTGTTGTGGGTGGTCTTCAAATGTTGCTAGCCTAATATAAAAATATCCTGTGAAAATGCAAAATAACTCCTTCTGCCTGTCTGTGTGGGGACTCCTAGGCTGCAACAAATCTCTCAGTCTGGAAGAGGGATTCCTCTCCAAGAGCCAGGTTACTTCATCTTCCTACTGGGAGGAGACCAGTGAGTTTGGGCAACTGCTCCTGTGGTCCCCCGACAAGGCTTGGCTTCAAGTCCCAGGGTGGTCTTGGGCCTCTAACCACAGCAGCAACCGTGAATGGCTGGAGATAGACCTGGGGGAGAAGAAGAGAATAACAGGTATGTCGCTCTCTGGTTATTAGAAATGGGTGTTTCAGCTGGAGAAGAAACTGAATGCAGCTGAAAAGCTGATAGTGCACTAATGCAATGTTTCTTTTGTTAAACATAACGAAATGCTCTGCGCTCATGAATATTATTTTCCTATTTAAAACATCATGGTTATTTACAAGACTTGTCTTCCCACGGGGACATAGGATTGAACTCATCTGTCATGCATATCTGATCCGCAAACATGCTGATAGAACAAAATACTTACACAGGGATCAGTAGAGTCTAGATGGATGATCTGGAATTAATAAGAAACATGAAAGTCACAGCCTTTGAAACAAGGCCTAAGTGAAAGAAATTCCTGTTTTCATCTCCTGGTTTATTTGTAAAAATGTGAATTACAGTTGCTGTTAAAGATGTAAAGATGGTCGATACAGACCATAATATCAAAAAGCAGTTATCATTTTGGAGTCACAGAATAACAGACGGACTAAAGTTGAACGGCACCACAGTGATCATCTGGTCCAACCTCCCTGCTCAAGCAGAGTCATCCTAGAGCACACGGCACAGGATTGTGTCCAGACAGTTCTTGAATATCTCCAGTGAGGGGGACTCCACAGCCTCTCTGGGCAGCCTGTTCCAGTGCACAGTCACCTGCACAGTAAAGAAGTTCTTCCTCACATTCAGGTGGAACTTTCTGTACATCAGTCTCTGCCCACTGCCTCTTGTCCCATTGCTTGGCACCACTGAGCAGAGCCTGGCTCCATCCTCTTGGCACCCCCTTCAGATACTGACAGACATTGATGAGGTCCCCTCTCAGTTGTCTCTCCTCAAGGCTGAACAGACCCAGCTCCCTCAGCCTTTTGTGCTCTGTTAAAAATATCCATTGCCCTAAATTCACAATTTAAAACGGATTTCCATTCTTCACCCAACTTTCAAACTCAATTTCAACACAGTTTGAAAAATAAACTAACACCTTGAAGACCAAGTTTTCCGAATTGTTTTGGCTTCTGTGTTTGCATTTTATATGTTCCCTTAAAGCAGTCACATAGCAAATGAAAATGTTTTTTGCATTTTTTGAAAGGAATTAAGACCACTGGTTCTGGATCCATGAATTTCAACTTTTATGTGAAGACATTTACAATGAATTATAAAAATAACAACTCAAAATGGAGAACTTACAAAGGGATTCTGAGCAATGAAGAAAAGGTAAGGGAAAGTGGGAAGGGTAGAAAAACACAAAACAATAATGCGTATGCTGTCTTGACATTGAAGGGCAGGCTTTCACTGTCAAGAAAGATTAGGAGTTTCAAACTTGTCTAGACTTGGGCTAAGTGTAATTTATGGCTACAGAGTAGATAGCGAGCTTGTCGAAGCAATGAAGTTATCCAGAGACTGGTGAAGCTGTGGGACACATGCAGGGAGGCATGTGTATGTCTGCACCCTTCTTTAAAAAAAAGTGGTGTAATTGGAGCTGAACAGCAGCTGTTGGGGCAAATCCTTAGCTCAGCTCAGTGTTTGCCCGTGCCAGGGATGTTGTGTTTGTATGGCACCAGAAAGCTGAGGGTCACCTCCAAGTGCATGGGGGTTGTGAATCCACCTCCCTCTGCCAAATGAAACAACCCCTCGGGTGAAGGGCAGGGCTGCTGGTGGAGTTTGTCTGATAACATTTTCCCCTGAAAACCTCATGTTTGCTTTCAAACAAAAGAAATCCCAAAAGCCTTCCTCCATGGCCCTACAATGTTCAGTCAAACCTTCACTCATCACTCCTGAGGGAGCCCAGCTTGCCTCAGGAGAAGGCTCTTCCTGGTCCTCAGGGCTGATGGAAGTTTTTGAAAGCTTGGTAGAGCTGAAGAGAGATTTCCTGCTAGCTCTGATTATCTTGGCTTGCATGGCAAGGAATTTCACTGCCCAACATTAATGGGGTTAATATTTTTTTAAATGTTAAACTGAGGGGGATGCTGGCACAAAGAGTGACAAATCAGCCTAGTAGTGGCTGAACTGCAAAGGCTAGCTATTTAAAATGTACAGGCTTGCAGTTTCCCACAGTGACTTGTTATATACAAATATCCTTTGAAAGTATTATATATGGTCCTAGTTTCAGCTAAGGTGCATGACAGAACCTGTCCCATCAGAACCCCATGTGGCCTGGCATTTTATCTAAGATATGCTGAGCTCACTTCTCTATCTCATCAGGAAAATTTAAATTTTCCTAGGTCATGATGAAGCATCTCCAAGAACTAGTATTGCGAGGACTACTGTTCTGCACAAGGGGCTGAGCTGATTCTGGGAAATACCATATAAGTGCAGTAACAGCTGCATAGCTAGCAGTCATTCTTCAAGCTTGCTGTAGAAAACTGACCATTTTATTAAAATGCCTAGAAATAGTTCACCTCAGTTTTTTTCTTTTTATGTTTCTATCCCGTATTTCCAAGAAAGGGTGCTGCAGTGCTCCTAAATAAAAAACGATAGCATTATACTAGCGTACATTAACTAGAAATTACACAGTATTGGAACGGTGATAATCTTTCTCCTCCAAGCTAACAGAAAAATGTGATCATTTGGCACAACTAAAAAGATTATTTCTTTCCAGAACTCTCAATTCCTAAAATCTTGTGGCTGAATCCCAGGTTATCAATGTATTAGTTTTAGGATAACGGAAATCTTTGAAGTTGGATGTCAGGAGCACTTTGAAGAAAGAGGCTTTTGAAACAGAGCAAACAACATGTGCACATTTCATTGCAGGTATTCCAAGGCAACTCCAACTCTGTTGACATAGTGCGCAATAACTTCATCCCTCCAATAGTGGCCCGTTATGTGCGGATTATCCCTCAAACCTGGAACCAAAGAATAGCACTGAAGCTGGAGCTGATGGGCTGTCGAATAATGCCAGGTATGGGGTAAGCAGTGCGTGGCGCCTCTAAAGCCTGCTGTGCTGCCCCAATGACACTGATGGCCCCTTCTCTCTTGCAGCTAACAGTTCATTTACGCATTCAATGTGGCAGAAACCGAGTCAGAGCACAGAAACTTCCCTTGGAAAAGAAGACAGGACTGTTACAGAGCCCATCCCATCTGAAGAAACTAACTTGGGTAACGCTACCTAGTGCTGCATTTTCTCTAGGATGCATCGTGTCTTCAGCCCAGTCTGAGTGAACTTTAAACCTTCTCACAAATCTAAACTTTTATTTTCCCTTCAGACTTTATTAGTGACAGAGAGAAGAGGGAGGAGCAATAGGTTCTTTTTGTCTTAAGGCACAAAAAGAGATTGAAAGCCTTAATTTTCCTTGATGTGTTAAACATTGGGCTTTGGTTTCCCTGTCATATTGGTTGATTTGCCATGCTTGGTGGGTGGCTCAAGGGAATACAGTGAGCACTCAGAAGCAATTTTGGGGAGAGTTCTTCCTCACTCTCTTCCTGTATTTTGTAATTTTTTAGTATGTGAAGTAGTCATCTCACAAAAGTGTTATCTTCTTTCCATGCAACCATGACTCCCTCCAGAGCGAGTTCCCAGCTGAAAGCAGCATACAGTAGTGCCTGGTTGTGTAATTAAACACTCTTCCATAATGCCTGTGTTAATGGGGGCTCAGACATCCTTAATTTGTGTAATTCTCTCTGAATTTGCAGTCTTCATCCTTTAATGTTGTGGAGCTAACTTCTTAGGCCTTGAAAAGCAAACAAACAAAATTTGGTGCTTATACTGGCTGTTTGGGTGGGCTCATAGCCAGGCAGGAATTGCCAGACCAGCTGTATCAAATGCTAGTACCCGTTAGGTAGCTGATAGTTGTAGAAATGCCTCTGTGAAAAAATTGGTTGTAAGAAGCAATCCACCGGAAGAAAAAAAAAATTCTGGAACTGCTTGCCAAGAGCAAGCAAGCTCAGTTCATCTGTGCAGTGGTATGAGTAAACCATATCCACGTTCACTGAAAATGAAATCTACTGAGATTTCATCTGCTAAACTGAAAATACTCTGTGGACACTTCTATTGCCTTATTTTCACAGCTGGCAAGTGTCTGTAGAAACAGGGACTGGCACACGCCTGACACAAGAGCCACCCCACTGCTAATTTTCAAATCCTTGCTCTAAAGCATGTTGTGTTAGAATTTAACAGTGGCTAAACAGGTTTTTCCCTAGATTCCCTCATAGAAATCTTTGAACTATTTTGACTGAAATGTTTCAGCCGGTTCAGCATGAGCCAGATACTTGGCATGTAAAATTGCAGTCTCCCTTGGCAGATTTATAAGCAACTGCAAACAGAGTGTGTATGAGTGGCTTTTGAAGTTATCTAGTGTGTAATAAAAAAGAACTGCTCTTTTTTAAGGATGCATATAGATGCCAAGTCAAGTGTCACCCTTGACAAACTATATTCAACTCTTTTGTTTCAACGTTGTTCCACATAGATATGTGGCTGAGGAGTGGTCTTTTAGTTTGATAGTTGTACATTTTCATGTTCTCTTCAAGAAGCATTCCTGCAACATTATCTACCTTTTGCTGTAGTAAAAATTACCAGCTTCAGAGTAATTTACCTTTTAAACTTGTATCCCTTTTTTTTCCTCATGCAGGTTTAAAGCTTACAGCTATAATTGTCCCCATCCTCATCGTGCTGTGTCTGTTCTTGTTCTCTGGAATTTGTATCTGCGCAGCCCTACGCAAGTAAGATACTGGTTTTTGTCAGAGGAGGCGTTTGTGGGTATCTAGCTAGCATGTCCAAATCCATGCCCTCTTTCCAGAGCCTCCTTACCAGGGAGCTGGGAATTGAGCCTGTTTGTCAGTCTTTCTTTTAAGTAGAACTCATGTTGTGTCTCTGTAAATTGTATTTCTTACTGCATGCCTCCCCTAGTCAGAGAAAAATGAAGGTAAAGCCAGTCGGAACTGTGCACCCAGTCTAATGTAACCAGCTGTTCTCTTCACCCTACATACACCAACAAACACTGAGGTGGAAAGCAGTCGAAGACAGGATACTTTCCACACCAAAGCCAAATACGAAATTCAGTGAAGGGAAGATTTGAGCTATCTATCTGGATCATTTTCTTTTACTTCCCTCCTGTCATGTTTCTCCTTCCTCGTCTCTTAAGTTAGAGCACTTAACCTAGCAGGCTGAAAGCAGAGCTGGGCTCTAAGGAGTTGCACACATACACTGGTATAAGCAGCTAAAACGAAGCTATTTCATCTCACAAGTCCAAGTACTGGAAGGAGCACTGCTGACTGTGCTTCCTGCTGGATGCCCATTCCTATGAACTTCCATGTTGAGCCAGGAAATGCTTCTGTCAGCAGCTGGGGATTTGGAAGTATAAGCAATGCTCTGGTGATGCTGCTTCATCACCAGTGATACTCAGCTCTGCCCTGGTCTCCCAGTAAATCTATAAAATAGCCAAAGAATTCAGAAGAGGAGGCCCAAACATAGCCTGGAGTGACACATGTGGACATAGACACATCAAATTGATGAGTGCCAGCCCCAGAAATCTGAACACCAGCACTCACAACTTGCACATAGATGGAGAAAAAGAAAATGTCAAAGTGCTGGTTTGCATGCCTGATATTCTAGTAAACAGCAGCCTCCAGGAACTCGAAGTGAAGCCTTGTCCTCAGCCACTAAATAAAAAGGCTCTGCTGGAGCTAAGGCATGAAGCTGAAATGCTGTATCTATTGATGTTTATAAATCCTTTCCTCTCCTCGCAGGCGAGAAGCCAAAGGACTTTCCTATGGATTACCCAGTACTCAGAAATCAGGTGAGTGGAGAATCATGCACTTCGTCCTGTCCTGTCCGCTGGGCCAGCAGGAAGGGATTTATGCAACTAAGCATTTAATGCTTGTGAAATAGCATCCACATTTCCTCATTCAAATTCACCTCTTCATACAAGGGAAACAGCAAACGATAGTCCCACTTGTGTCATCCTAGCACAGTGCCCTGAGAAACAATATAATTTGGTTTCTATGACAGAAAGGCAATTAACAAAAGATCTATTATACAGAGTGCATAAATTAGCATGTGAGAGTGCTCCCAGGTGCCCTCCTTTTCCTTCCCACCTCCAAAATACCTATTCTGCAGAAAATTGCTGCTTTTCTTTTCTTTTCCCCACAGCAGAGGGGATTGCCTTTCTCCAAGGGAGCAAGGGATAATCACTTTTTATGGCTTTAATATTTTCTTCTCATTGCCCTCCCTGGTTGAAACTGTAGTTATAAAGCCTCACAACACTGAACTGTATTGAATGAGGGATCAGCTTGAGCATACTGCTTTAGGAGATGACCGCAAAACCCCAATGAAGTATTTTCTTTGTCTTGCTCAATAACATTTTCTGGAGTGGGGTTCCCATCAGCTTGGCAGTTGGGGTGTTTTTCCTGGCCAGTCAATCCTGTAG
Organism: Rhagologus leucostigma; assembly: GCA_013397725.1. Lineage (NCBI taxonomy): Eukaryota > Metazoa > Chordata > Aves > Passeriformes > Rhagologus > Rhagologus leucostigma. The sequence continues at coordinate 215,675 of VZTD01005743.1, forward strand.
AGGAATATCCTTCTGAAACTCATCTTTCCATAAAAAACCCAGACCACTAAGCATTTCATATGTCTCTTGACAAGTCTCTTGCAATAGCTCAGCTCCAAAACTTCATCCCTCAGCAGGTGCTGACGTCAGTGAAAGGAATGCTGTTACCCACTGCAGCTCGCCCTCATTAGAAAATTAATTTGTACTTAACATCATATTTGCTAATATGATTTTTCAAGGTCACATCATAATCCTTTCTCACTTGCTAATGAGGACAAATCCCAAGAAATTGGAGATAGCCTCTCACCCAGTCAGTTCATTTGTTGTATGTCTGCTTCATAAATCAAGCTCCTAAGCCCTTGTGAACCAGGCTTGGGGTTCACAAAAAAGCTGTGAAAGCTGTGAGTCAAACTCACCTCTCCACAGACCTCCTGGTGCAGGCTCCAGCAAGTCCCTGACACTGTGGATTTTTTTCTTTTCTGTCTTACAAGGATGTTGAGAGAACAAGTTAATTGATGAGTGCAGGTGCTCCGATACCGACAAAAAGGAAGCCACACTAATCTACTGAAAAAAAAGGAAATTTTAAGCATTATTTTTGCTGCATATTCAATGCCAAAACATAACTGACTTAAAGCTGGTACTTTATCAATATGCTTTGTTAAGGCATCACTGTAGGCACCTACAGAGTTTGAGCCCTTCTTGCCAAAATATCTTATATAAACTTGGAAATCCCAGTTGATGATTCACTTCTTCCTTCACCTTCCATATTTAGGGGGCTTTTTTTAAACAAACAGCCCATTTTAGTAACATTTTTGAACTATTTCAATCTACTGACAGCAATGAGTATACCGAAAATTAAACTTTCTGTTAAGTCTTCTGATTCTAAGCATTTAACTTGCTGGTAAGCCTTCTATTTTTATTTCTTTTTCATAGGTTGTTGGAAACAAATCAAGCAGCCCTTTACCAGACATCAGTCAACTGAATTTACCATCAGCTATAACAATGAGAAGGAGACACCACAAAAGCTGGATCTGGTCACCAGTGACATGGCAGGTAAAAGTTGCTCCCCCTCAGATGCATTCCTTTTGCTCTGTGTGCAGAGCTGGTAACAGGGAGAGGGGTGGCCAAGCGATGTTACAAGCTTCACCTCTTATGCAAGCTGAGGCCCAGGAAGAGATTTATTCATGTTCATCCCGGATGTATAGTGAAGCAGCTAAATATATTAGGGAGGGAAAGACCCACTATTTTGGAATTTTTTTTCTTGGAGTTGTTGGAAAAATTTCCTGACTCTGAAATAGTTACAGCTGAAGGTAATGATGGAAGGCGTTCAGGCATGGATGAAGTGCAAGAATGTGCCTAGGATAGGATTGAATTTGTTCCCTTTGCTGACTAATTTTTGTGTTTCTATTTAAACACAAATATCTCTGGAAATGGAACAAAATATGATGCCCCTTGCTGCTGATCAAATAGAAAAATTACTTAGTTGGTTTATGGTGGGATTTCATGCCTAGCTGGAAATTGTGCTAAGATCCCTGTGCAGTTTTCCTGGTGCCTGAACTATCAGGGAGATGAAGCCTCCTGAAGTGGAAGCAGGTAGATAAGAAAGAAGAAAAAAGCCAGCCACAGTGCTTCTCTCCTGTGCTACCTTGGCTCCAGGTCACTGTTTGGACAGAGCAAATCCCTGCATCAGTACTATTTGTATCCCAAAGGGATGATTTTTTAATTCATCCTCTTAGCACATCTTATCCCCTCCTAGTCTAGTCTGTCTGGTAAGGCTAGTGAGACCAGCCATTTCATGGGATCAGTGATCAGCACTCTTGAAGAAAGATTAGTTTGCTGTTTCCAGCCTCCAGACCTTAGAAATTCCTTAGAATTTCTTCATTGTGTTTGGCAGAGAGATACATTTAAAAAACAAATGAATGGTTACTGTAATTCCATATGGTGCTGCTCTCAGTATCTTTCAAAGACAGTTTCAAACCTTTATAGAAACTTTCAATATAAATATGCAATAAATAGACCTATAAAGCAGCTTTAAGGAAAGAGAATGAATAAAGGTTGCTCACAAATGATGGTTATTTGGTTCTCTGGCCATGTCTAGGCAGCCTTTGCTCTCTCCACCATCCCCTCCTGGCTGTGTTTGTGGGAAGTCTTAACTCTCAACCTGGCCCAGGCACATTCCCAGCCTTAGAATTTCACCTGCGGTCTCCTTAATAATAAAAAACATTAAATAAAAATGTGAATGCAACCTAGAAATGTGCCATTTAATAATTTAATTGCAGATAGCACACAATTTGCACATAGGTTATCATGCTACATGAAATTCCCTCACTTCAGACCCCCAGCTGCCTGCCGGTTCCCAAAGGCAGCCAGGAGGAAGTTGAGGTGCTTCATCCTGAGCAAGAGAGATTTCTGGGGATGGCGGCAGAGATTCTGGGGAGAGCTGCACCACTTACTTAGTGAAATATCATAACACCTTCACCCTATGTGCTGAAGTTTGGGACACAGCCAGAAACTGCCAAAAAGATTCACAGGACATATGGGATCGAATTCGACGCTCATGTCAGATGAACTGCGATGCCAGAACAGAAACCGAGCTAACTTCTTCACGCCTGCATGAAAACACGATACTTTAGCAGTGTCACTTACTAGAGCTGTTCAGGCCACCGTATGTATCTGCAAGAGATTGTCACCAGCGCCAAAGCGAGAAAGTTAGAACGTTCACTTTTCTCATAATAGTATTACTTGTTTTTTCAGAAAACCTTCTAGTTCAGATCTCCTCACACGGCAGCCTGGCATCTACCTTAACTAGAGGTGCAAACGCACTTCTTGAGGCCGTATTTCCTCCATCTCACTCCTTGCTCCTGCTCAGGCCGTTTGCCTTAGGCCAGCTGTATCCCTGCCATCCCCCTTGACCGGGTGACTGCCCAATTCCTCCGGCAGCACCGTTCCCGCTTCTCCCCCCAAGCTCATCCCCCCTGGCATGCCCACAGCCGTGCTGAGCTGGCTTAGCACATTTCACACTTCCATTGACTCTCTTGGCTGCCGTTTTGCCTAACTTCATCCTTCTTGTCAGTCAGCTACTGTGAAATGCCTTTTAAATAAAGCCGGCTCGTTAAGAATCCTCTGGGCATTTTAATTATTCCAAAAGTGGAACACTCATTTTGGAGAACTTCTTGTTGTGGATCTTCACGCAATGTCCTTTGTCCAGTTTGTTGCTAATATTTTGTTGACCTCACTCTTTTTTTAGGGCTTTAAAGGATAGTCCAGAAATGTTAATTTATTTGGGAGGGTAGGTGGGGAAAGGGAGGGAGGGAGTAGGAAAAGAGGTGGCAGATTGGAGCTTCTCCGTGGAAGAGCTTCTGCCATGTTCTGCAACTCTTGCTCGCTGAAGGAGGTTACAGGATTGGTGCTGGGGAAAGGTTTCCTCACATCCCCAGTAACCACACATTTGACACAGCAACAGAGTAGTTTTTCAGTATAAAATACCTATCTATGCAAAGGTATTATATACATAAAATAACCAATCTATGCCTTATTGAGTATTTTGTGTTTCTTTTTAGATTATCAGCAGCCTCTCATGATCGGGACTGGGACGGTAACACGTAAAGGATCTACTTTTCGCCCCATGGACACCAAAGAGGAGGGAAGAAGGGGGAGTTCTGAGTTTGAAAATCACTATCACTGCCCTCACAGAGCTAACAGGCACGAATATGCTCTGCCCCTGACCAGCCAAGAGCCAGAGTATGCCACCCCCATCATAGAGCGGCACATAGCAAGAGAAAATAATTTCCCCTCTGAGAACGGCTACAACGTTCCTGTCGCCTCATCTCAGATACATTCCCTTACTGCCGGCAGCTTCTCCAGTTCATGTACAACCGACACCAGGAACGGAGACTATCAGACACCCCAGAGTGTCATAAACTACGACAAACCCAAAGTTAATGGTGTTCTGACCTCCGTGAGCTACAGCACAGACTACCAGAAACCCCAGCAAACTGCTCTCGGGGGCGAGGGTTACTCCACGCCCAGGGACTGCCTAAAGCCCATAAGCCAGACAGCAATGACAGCTCTCTTGTGATTTGCTGAGCAGGAGCGGCACGGTGCACAGGAACGTCACTGCACAGCTTTCTGAAGTGAAAACAGAGTTTGGAGGGACTCTGCTGTGGGAGGCAGAAGGCAAACAAGCCCTGTGTACATAATATTGCTGTCTTGCTGGGTTCTGACATCTGAAGAAAGCATATGCTGTTTATCACTGTTTATAGCAAGAGAGATGTTATCAGTGAAGACTGTACATCTTATTTTCTGTAACTGATCTCAGTGCTCCATTTGCAATGTGTGCAATTTGTACATAGCTTTTATTTAAGGAGAATTTCTTAAGTTTCCTTTTCACCTGGGGGTTTGAAAGGATTGCAGAAATGCCTATTTAAGAAAAACAGTCCTCTCTTTCTGTCTTTATCTTGCCTGCTGCTGTACTGGCAGCTGTAAATGGTGTATCTTATGGTTGTGTTGATTCATCTCCTTTCCTATGATAACTGAAGATAGGGCTGTGGTTCTTACTGGGAGGATAGAAGTTAAACTACTTGCTGCATAATGTGCACGAAAGAAGGCAGCCGAGTATTTAAATACTGTGCTCAAACACAACTTTCCAGCTGCTTTTTTAGCAGCAATTCTCACATGCTTGAATTTGATCTAGCATACAAGCTGAGCCCATCTAACTTCCAATTCATGTTAGAAAACAGGTAGAAAGGCTGAAACTGGTTTTGGGTTCAAGCCATGGTTATCACTCTATAACAGAAAAAAAAAAAAAAACCAAACCAAAAAAACAAACAAAACCAAACAATACATCCAACACCAGTTAATCTGGGGGAGTTCTTTTGATTTTTTTTTTATTTAGGAAGTGTGTGCGTAACCAAAATGTGAATTTACAGCTGAGAATTCAGTGCTGTTCAAGCCCAGCTGATTCTTTTGCTGCTAAACTATAAGGAAATTTGTTCCTTGGCACAAAGCAGCAAACTTCCTGAACTCTTCATTTCTCCACTAGGTATTTTTCTGTTTTACAGATTTAGTGTAACATTTCTGTTAGAAATATTTCAACTAAGTAAAATGCATTGTGTGTATGGGTTACTGTTGCAGTTAAATTTGCAAGACAGCAGATCAGCGCTGTTGTTTTCTAATAGTTTTTCTTTTGCAGCTAATGTTTCCCTTAGTTCCATTTTCGGACAAACTTGAAAAAGCTTGGGATTGGGTGCAATGTATCGCACAGCAGCTGGGTCCTCTTTCAGCAGAGGCAGCTTTGGAGCAGAACAGCTTCTGGTTGTGACTGGGACCGTCCACTGCCCTTCTACCTCCAGTGCTTGGGGCATCTCTTTGAATTCGAAAGCTTGTCCTAAAATGCCAAGAAGCGATATGCTTCTGTGAAGAAAGAATGGTGCTATACTTAAAGCACAAGGTTGGGAAACGAGACCAGTAAAACCTGAGCTCTGCAAAAGTCACTCTTTGAAGGCCCTCCATTTATTTCCTTGTATGTAAATGGAATAATTTGCAAAGGATGCAACGAAGATTGATCAGTCTGTTCGCAGAGTACTTTCAGATCTCTGGGTGCAAAGTGCTGTCAGAGGACAGACTGGTCACAGTGGTACTGCTCACAAATACTGCGAACTCCAGCTGTACCCGAACTTAAGGCAAGCTCTGAGTGGGTTCTTTGCATACCCTTGTTTTGCGGCCTCAGGTGGTGCCATTCCCCCGCGCTGCTGCACCGTGCATGCGATTCCCGTACGAAGAAGAAAGAGTCAAGGTAACCTCGTAGCCTTCCTGTGTTTGCTGTCAATACAGTTTCTGTGAAATGTCTAAAACACCTCAGGTCCTGAAGTGAAACAGCCGCAGCCTGTTTGTTAGACCGAGCTGGGCGGTGTTGTTTACCTTCTGTTGTTTACATGTCTGTGTAAATAAAGAACACTGGTATTTGTAAATCAGCCACACAGGCCTGCCACTTCGCTCGGTGACTCGATCATTGCTGCACGCCCACTCTCACCACATACCCTGCAGGGTGAGAAGGAAGCGTTCCTTACGCCCTGCAAAAGTGCCAGTTGCGCTGCTGCAATTCACGGCCCTGGTGTGATAGGCTAAAAAAAGATTCTCTCAGTGCCCCATTTAGCTCAGATTTTCTGTCCATAAGATCTAGAGAAGAACCCACAAACAAACTCCTGTGCCAAACCCCGCTGCTGGATGCATATGATTGACTAAAGGATGAGGATGCCCTCCTGATGAGCCTGAAACCAATTCTCTGCTCACACAACTAATTAGCCTGACTTGTCACTTGACAAACAAGTCAGTAATCAGGCCTACTCCCCACCTAAGGCAGCTAAATAACATAGCAATGCAAGGGGACCAGGCAGCAGATGACACTACTTGTATTATAATGAACTTTTTGCATACTTCTGCCACGTGCTTGGCACATCTGCAGCATGGTACAAGTGCCAAAGGCTTCTTGGCAGCATCTGCCCATCTCTGCTGAACACAGCTGATTTAGCCTAATGGAAAGTTTGGTCTCAATTTGCACCTTGCCTTCACCCCCACCCACCTCAAAAAAAAACCCCAACAAACCTGCAAAGGTGGCTTAAAATAGATCCACAAACATCTTCAGCCTCCCCTCGCAGTGGCTTGGTGCTGACAGGGACTGAGGCAGCACATCTCCTGGTCACTGCCGTGGTGCTTCATGGTTCACATCTTAGTGACTGCCGAGCATGGTTAACACTGAAGGCTTCGGGCCTCTCCACCTTGGCCTAGGGAATTTTTAGCAACCCTAGCAGCAGATAGGCAAGGGAACTTCCTACCCTGTGTCTCTGTATCCTAATGGTGGTAGAGATACAAAATCCTGGTGTAAGGCATGAAAGAGGATTACCTGAATCTTACCAGTGCTAGTGCTCATCCTCATGTCCATCCTCTGAATGGCTTTTTACATACTGATACGTCAAACTCCAGCTTTTCTACATCAGCCTGTCCTCACGGACAAAGCCAGACACAGGTATAACACCAGCAGCCTTATAAAACATCACAGGTTTAAAAACCTTTGTTCCAGAGTGAAGGTTAGAGTATGCACCATTTTGGGATATTTCCACACTCAGAAGGCCTGTTAGCTCTGGATCTCTCTCCAACATCTCTAGAGACTGTGTGAGAGCAGAGCCTGATCCTCTGATCAATGGAGACTTTCAGTGGTGTTTTGGTACCAAACTTCTCCCTCGAGCAGGCACTCCCAGTGGTTTGGAACAGTAAAGCCAAGTCAGAGTCCACAGGAAAGTTAAATATTAACTGCTCCTGGCACTAAGGACTTGCCTGTCCCATTGCTATTGACAGCAAGTCTCTGACTTTGCTGGGAACAGGGGCAGCACTGTAACTGCACGTGTCTGACCGACAGAACGGAAGGAGGTGGCTCTTGAGGTAAGAAAGTGTAAAAAATGGTGTCAGCTACCTACAACTGAAACCAAAAAATGACAGCATGCATTTCCAGCTGGTGCCTTATATTTAAAACACAAATTACAAAAAGCAACTACAACAAAGGTTCTGAAAATACCACAGGAAAAACACAAATTTTGTTTGCTCTCACCTTCTTAGACTGGCAAATAGATAGCAAATTTTTCTTTCTTCTGTCAAGTACCTTTCTAATGCTCAATACAAAAGCATTTTTTTCCTATCAAATGTAATTCTAAAGAGTATTTCTCTATTTCTTTTAGCTGCTAAACATCAGATACTAAACCCTCCCCTAGTACCTACCACAATCTTTACATACAACAGGCAATAGATTAAAATTAGTCCTAGATTGGAATTAGGATTTCCTGGCTTGGGGTGTGTCCTGCTTAGAGCATCACCTGCTCTGTTTTTATGGTCTTTCTCTGGATCAATGGCCTAGCATCACCTCCCTCTCCAGACACCATCCACAGAATGGGTTCAACCAGCTTAGCAGCCCACTCATTACAGCAGTCTGCAGAGATGGGGGCAGGCAGGGAAAGCCCTGAGGCCGATCTGCACCACTGGCATCTGAGAGTATTGCGAGCACTGAGCTAAAATGGCAGCAGTCACTCACAGCAGTGTCTCCAGCACCTGTGTGTAAATGATAAATCTCTCCTTGCCTCCTTATTTTAAAAAAACAAAGGAGGTTGGATTCCAATCACTAGAAGCAGCTTGTGAATCCTGTGGCTGGTCTGCGTTATTGGCATGGCTAAAACCTGGGAAGATTAAGTTTTTAATACAGACCCTTCAGATTTTTCCCACTGACTGCCAAAAAACTGGCAGTTCTTCACTCCATGGGCAGATTTTAGTGGAACCCTGTCTGAGGCACAAAATATTCCCTGAGGCACAGGATGGGAATATGAGGCTATAGGTCCCATTACAGGAGCAGATGCCTAACTGTGCTTACCTGTTTGGTGGATCACTATCATTAAAACAAAAAGGGAAAAAATGAAGAGACTTCTAAGAAGGGACTCTGTGGTCTCACAGCACTCCTGCAGGATCAGATGCCCAGTAAAAAGTAACCTTGTAGAATTCCATCTGTATTCTTCTGTCCACCCTCTCTCCAAAACCAGGCTAGCTTTGCTCAGCAAGTGGGCATCTTAAAGGCTCCCCAGCCTGTAATCAGGCCAGACCCAAGGAATGACGAGGTTATGTTGTTGCATTCCTTTTTCCTTATTATTTTCCATAATAAAAATTGTGTATTGACCTTTTCTTTCCAATGTCAGCTATGATGTAAGTTTGTACTGACCTCCAACCTCCACTGTGACTAGTACAGTGTGAAAGCAGAATTTACTTTACCATTTCATTTGAAACTCATCAGTGTTGTTGATATCTACACTGAAAATTACCCTGCCATAGCTGTGTGGGGTTAACAAGACTAACATTGCAATGCCTATGAATTATTGAAGAGAGAGCGAGTTTCACAGAACATACTTATTTAAAAGGAAGGTGCCATTTCTGCACAATCAGTTTCAAACTTAAAATAGAAACCTCTCCTGAGGGCTTCCTTTTTTTGAAGCCCCCCTCCTCCCCCCGGTACAGTCCTACAATCCATTAAGGACACGCGACAAGGAGTCAGATAAAGTATTTCTCAACTAGATAAAGACAAGAGGGAAGACATCCTTAGTTGGAGAAAACTCATGCTACCCATGATAAGGAGGATGCCTCACATCTGACTTTCTGTGCTATCTCGTTGTATAGTCTCGACATGAGAATTTGGAGACTTTTTCATTCAACCTTCACCGATTTGTTTAGGCTTCACCTCATGTTAAGTGGCTGTAAGTCCTGAAAAACCTTTGCCATCTACAGTAGGCCTCTCGTCCTGGCCTGAGTTAACTCATTACTTACTCAGACACTCAAGCACAGCTACTGCTCTGCCATGTGACATCCAAGAGACTATCATCCTGTTTGTTTTTGTACAGTCACAAGTATAAATAAGAGAAATCCAGGAAGGAGACAATTTAATCAAGTTAAAGCACAACCTAATTTTTCACCATAGCAAAAAATGTAAGTCAACAAATATGACATAGTAGTGTTACTAAGGACCTGAATAATCACCCTGAACAGACCTCAAGAATCCATAATTTTGACTAGACACAAAATTTTTAACAGACTTTACAGGAAAAGCTCCTTTAAAGCATTAATAATCTGCATTACGAGCTAACCCAAAGAGGAACAGTATCCTGAATACTCAGCATTTCCTCCTACTAAATCTGAGCTACCAAAAAGAGTGAGGAAACTTACAAACATAACAAATTATTCAAAGCTTGTAACATTCTCTCAGCCAGATCAGATGACAACAGACAATAATAGACTTTAAAAACACATGTATGTTGCCTACTAGAAGGCAGGCAAAAAGGTAGGAAGGGAGCCAAAATTCTAAGCTTGAAAGAAACACCAAGAACAATTTAAAACAAACAGTATAGAAACACACAGCAATGGCTGATGCCTGACCCGCGACAGGGAGCTTATCAGGAGTCCTCCTCCATGAGGAGTGGCAGACAGCAGAGAAGATGGTGATGCTTGCCATAAAACAAGGGGAGAAAAGACCCAGAAAGACAGTAATATTACCCACCACCCCACCTCTGGTCTGAATGATTTAACCCCCTGAGCACTTACTAGAGACCAGTCTTTACAAATGTGTTTTTTGCATCTTAATTTCTCTGGCCCAGGCAAACACCATTTCACAGATGGGCGAACTGAGATAGACAGATATGCTGCCACCTGTCCAGAGCTGTAGCAACAAATCAAACCTATCCAAAAATGTAAAGGCCTCTGAAAACACCAACCACAAACCTGTGAAAAGTCCTCTGTCACAGAGGGAAAGACAGGGGCGATAAAGACTAAGACGAGCTAGCAGACCTCACTTGAAGAGGCAGCTTTTCTTCACATCTATGGCTAAGCTTTTTATCCTTAAGTGACACCATCTGTTCTGACAGACAGTTTTATAAAATTTGAATAAGGTGACCTGGATAAAGCATGCCTGTTATTTGGAAATGCCGGTGTCACACGTGGATGTGCAAAGGTTGTGGATGGTTCATGCACCTTCTCTTCCACACTTATCCAAGAGCTTTCAGCACCTCATCAAAAAAGGCACAAGCCTTTTCTGACATGCCACAACACAAAGAGAGCCATGCTTTTGTTAATAATGCTGTAATAAGTTTTCTACTATCTTACAAAGACCTTGCAGATGGCATTCATACTCCTTTAAGGTAAGTATTTCATGTATATAGGTAAGTTTTTAACATATGAAGTCATGGTCCATCCTCCCCCCTTTACAGTACAATCGCATCACTGTACAAGGACCAGCACCAAGGACATAAATATGTCTCTGAACATTCTACCGATCACCTGGTTAATGACAAAAAACAAGGTCTGGAGATTGGACTATCATTTGGTGGTCACTGGAAACAAGTACCAGTAGAGAAAAGATGATGGTGGGTCAGCGTGAACTGACCTTCCTCTTTCTCCAACCAAGAGGCTTCTGTCTGAAACTGGACTCGAGCAAAACACAATTGTCATCTCCTTTTTTCTCCCACTTCTCCTCACCAGTTTGACATGACCATGGGCAGTCTCTGTTCCAGCAAAGATGCCAGGACATGGCTGGTTCTGTATCATGATTGAAGGGCACTGGCAAAGTGCAGGCAGGAGTATTTATGAACCTACCCGGTATCTCACTTTACGTTTTATCAGTGCATTCGGTCCCTTCTTTTGGAAAGCCTTAACCCATCCACAAACAAGAGATAAAAAATTTCACTGCTTGTCTCCGAGCTTGTAAGAGAGCAGAACACTCATTTTTTTAAGTAATTGATGCGGATAATCAAGTGCTTTTTAGCAAGTCATGAATGCAGAGCTACATAAAATTATACATGTCTGTGTTTATGTGTGTTTGGACATTGCTTTGCGGATATATAGAGGACAATTTTTAACTGTAAGATGTGCCATCTGCAAACTACTTGCTACAGGATGTCAATTAGACTGGATGTTAATTATTTTAAGATTACATGTTACTAGAAACAGTCCTAATGAATGAAGTTTTTCTAAACTTTTAAATTAAAAACCCCAACCAACCAACCAACCCACAAAAAAAAAGGACTACCGACCCACAAAACAATACGTTCAGTTTCTCAAAGCTCGTTAATGCTGAAGATTGGAAGGAAGCTGCTGCCCCCTCTTGGCACCACACACAAAAGCAAACACTTTGCACGAAAAAACAGGATTCTGGTCACAAATAGCAATTACTGAGTAATAGACAAGTTTGAGTGTGGAAAACAGCACAAAACTGACACAGCCCCAAGTGCACTTGCCTACTTACCCAGACCACTCAAGACAATCCCACTAACTTAGGAAGATGTGGGGGTCATAATACATAGAATTGCCATGTCCTTAATTTTAAAACAAAAGTTAGTAATATGGGACCTGGATTTAAAATAACACTTCAATTAACACTTAAAGGAGCACCCTAATGCAGCTGGCTTCCTGAATTGTCTTGTAACACCCCACATCTCTCACAAATTAGGAGAACATCTAAACTGCCATACTGGATAAAAAAGGAAGATCAAATAAACGGGAGAGCCTGAAGTAGCATTCAATTGACAGCTATAAAGAAATCCCCATTTATCATATATAAAAAGTCAATTTCTCAGTTCCAAGCCCAAACTTGCCACCCTCAGAAGCTGAGGGGTACCCACGGGAGGGTTTAAATCGTAGCGTACATGGGGAATCCCTTCTCACAGAACCACAGACTACCATGCAAATTATAAATTAAACCAAGAGGAACTGGTGCATTTATGAACATAAGTCAAAGGCTTCACTTCTACAAGAGGATCAGCACGGGCAACCTACAGCAACTTTCCTCCCCTACCTTCAGCTGAAGAAGAGCCAACAGTGGCAAACTCTCTATAGGTTGTTCCAGCAGGGACATCTCATTTCTTATTGGAAGGGAAAGCATTCAAATCAAGGACATTTCCAGCAGTGTAAACCCAGTAGACCAAATATGTAACTATTCCAGTTCAGCAGCATGACTGGTAATGCTTCCATTCCCCTAAAGAAATGGATGACAGACAGAAACACTTGGACAACAACAAGTAAAGTAACACTAGAAAAAATATTTTCACGGGAATTTGACTTCTTTCATCTGACAGAAGTAATATCTGTGCAAATATTTAGATAGTTCATAGGTAAATTAAGATTTAATCAACAGGATTTACAGAGATTTACAGATATATTCGAAGACTTGCAGTTTTAACAGAAAAGTTAGCCAGTAACTGCCTCAAGCACCCCTGATTTCCAGCACTACAGGCAATCAAAACACATCTGTGAAGGCCTGTACTTTCACTTTACTTCTATTTATATTTTCCTAACCTCCTGATTGAGACCCAGCATTGAAAACCAGGCAGCAGGGAGCTGACGGCCTCACAACTGATGGAGGGGAAGCTGGGGGGTCAGCTAAGGCTGCAGCGCTTTTGCATTTCAAAAAGGAAATTCAAAGAAATAGAGAGTGCCAAAAACGCTGTGGGGAATTGTGATCGCTATCTGCAGGAGAAGGTTACAAAGAAAAACTGTGACCAGCTCTCCCAGGATCAATAGATGGACTTCTAACCTACCTCTCAGGGGACTGAAAGAGCATACTCCTGCAGAGCCTTCTAAACACCGGCAGCTCCAGCACCTACCTAGGTACAGCTGGGAAACACAAGTCTCAGCACACAAGGCAGAAGGCTGACAAAGAGACACCAAATAATTTTGACAGCTGATTGAATCAAACACTCGTATGTGGTGTGGAAAATTTACCCAAGCGACTTAAATTTTTCACCTAGGAATTGAAAACCCTTGAAAAACACTATTTGGCCTTTTTCAACCATTTGGCTTAGAAGCATCGCAGCCTGCACAGCAGTGGGCATCAGGAGCAGATTCCGAAGTAGATCTGTAGGAAGGGAACACCAGGCGAACAGAGTAACTAAGACGAGGCTACTCTGAAGTATTAAAAGCAACAGCTGCCTCCATGAGAAAAGAAAATCCAAAGAAATTGAGTATTTATCTTTCAAAGTCAGCATGTTTTCCACTTCTCAACCCCTCGGTTCCCTTCCAACTGTGAAACTTCTACAGAATTGGGAATTGTGTCATGTTGGAAAAGACACACTGGACAAGGGGATAACATTTTCCAATTATCGCAGTTTAAGTTCAAGCTTATGAAGGCAAGCTCGAAATATGTTAGCCCATTTTCCTTTCAGGCCATTGAGCTGAGCTTTTAACCAACAAAATCAGACTTCTTACACATATACTAAGTCAGGATGTGTTTCTCTTCTGTCATGTGTGGGTCTCTGGAAACAAAAATGCAGAGGACTATTCAGTGACCGCAGTCACTGGGAGCAGCCTCTGAGCTCCTCCAGCAGGACACTGGGACACAAAGAACTTTTGCACGATCTTCCTTGACCTCGGGTGACATGAAGTAATTTTGTTTCTCCTCTATCATCTTCATTCATAGCTGCCTCTATTGCTCTGCTTGTTTTAGAACAACTCAAGCAAGATTTCTCTCCTTTCCCTGTTCCTTCCATCTGCTGAAGTCACCCATATCTAAACCCTCCTAAAAATTTTAAAGCTAAAAAATAAATAGTTAACAGTTCCAGCCCTCACCAATTGTACATTCTACATCTTTTCATCCAACATGACTCAGCCTTGTCTATTGAGACAGTTCCTACGCTCACAGTTTACTGCCCTCTGCTTACACACTCCCAATAAATCCTTCCGTGCTACCATAATTATACTACTACCAGTTACCACATCACTGCCTTTCACTTGAGCTCTCTGCTCATTCACACAAACGTGATGCTTTAGGGCAAGACGACCACTCAAGCATAGGTGAGAGATTATTTCTTCTAAAATATAATTTAAAACACAAAACAGACACTCAATCTGAACAAAAAGACTTTAATATGAGGACTAGAAGTTTTAAGTTAAAGATAAGTGTTTTGTAACTTCAGTAGAAAAGTAAGAGTATTTCAAAATGCATGGAAAACAAACAAAACACCAACCAAAAAAAAGAGCGATAACAGGCAGTTTCCACAATTTTACCCAAATGACTTAACCCTTTGACAGGTCTGGGTCCTTACAGATCTTCCCAGTCAAGGGCTTCAGAATATTTATGGTATTATTATACAGTCAGACACTGCATTTTTTTTTTTTTAACTGAAAAACATTCAGCAGAAAATGCATCTCAACCAAATTTGAGATATGTCCTGCAACTGTGTCTTTCAAAAAATGTAATTTGCTCTTAACCATTGCTGGCCAAGACTGGATTAGAGTCAAACTTCACATTATACTGTTTTGGTTTCTCCTGTATTATTTCGTTTTTGGTCAGGGGTGGACTACACAACAGACAAAGAACATACACAGGGTTGGGTCTTTTTTTATATATAAAAAGAGAAGAAAATGAAATACAACTCTGAATTAGGTGCAGAAATCACTGCAATGCAGAAGAGTATATTTATTTACAGGCTAATAAAAATATATTATATTCAGCTTAACTAGGTGTATACATGTTTTGCAAAATGTTCTATCTGCTACAGAAATGAGAGTAACCCATGACGTAATTATGTTTGGACAAATACAATAAATATCTGAATTTTGTTCGATACAACTGTGGATTAACATATATTTAGATGGATACAAACCCTCTTCATTGCCAAGAATACACATCTACAAAGGAAATACTACATACAACTTTTGATCACAGTTAAATTTATTGCCATAAAGCACTTTCCTTATCTTACATGCTTTTAATTAACATTGGTCCCAGATGCCAACAAACACTGCCCACTTTTAGCTTAAAATACAATTGTCTTACTGAAGATTTTAATAGGAAAGGAATTATATATAAAAAAAATTGCAAAATTATCTTTAGAATATTATTTTATTTTTTTAAGTAAAAATATATATACACACGCAAGTAAACTGTTTTACACTTTAAAAAATAAAAATGAAGTCTGAACACTGTTTTTTCTCAGAAATTCTTCCAAGTCTAACTCGTTCAACCTCTGGGAATCAGCAGGACTGAGTCTTCCAGTTACTGACAAAGGGGAGAATACACATTTGTCCATTGAATCTGGAAATCTCAACTTGCAAAACTTTTCTCAGTTTAAATATTAATCTCTAAGCATTTCAGTATGATTGCAAATAAACCAGTACATTAAATCAGCTGGTAAGAAGTACAGCGTACGTGGAGACAGACTGTAGTGCCTGAGCAAAATCCTCCCATCCAGGGCTTCCTAAACAAAGATTATAAAAACTGCTGGGAAGGAAATCCGGTGATAATTTACTGCTACCTGATATGTCTACTCCTAGGCATTTCCCTCAGCAGCTGTTCCTTCCGTTGATCTCATACAGAGATAAAAATAAAGAAGGTAAGAGCAGAGAAAAGGTCCAGCGATGAAGAAAAGAGCACAGCATCATGTGAAACTGGCAGACGAGGAATGTTAGGAAAATAACTCTAGGAACATTCTTCCACTTCAGGCTAAAACTGATCAAATGCATTGTACAGAAAATAAAGTGTGCCAAGAAGTAAGGAAGAACAAATAAATTAAAAATTTCACCTTTCCCTCAAATAAAGGGAAACTGTACAGGCAAATTTAATGTCTTTTTAAAAAGTTACAAGACTAGTTGGACAAGTCTAATTTCTTAGAATCACAGGAAGATTTCACACACAGCGATGATTTTCAAAGACAAGATGACCACTACCTAGCTTTGAACTATCCCTTCCTGACAGAGAGGACATTGAGTGTTCCAGGCCACAGACAGTTTCAGAGTTCACTCTGCTTGAGTAGCTGTGGGAAAATACAAATCTGGATGCAAAAGTTCTGGCAGTGGATTCATCTGCTAACACACAGCCAATGTGTCCTCAAGTTTCTGAAGCTTCAGAAAAAGAAACATGCCTGGGGACCTGTTTCTTCTTCACACAGCTTTATTTTTAAATACTAGTTTCTGTTCGGTGAAAACTGTACAGCCTTGACTATTTTAAAAACCTTCAACAGTATGCTGTATGACAAACACTAGTAGAAAAAATGAACCAAATAATGTTACTCCACTGAGAAAGTGGAACTCATGCACACGCACACACACAAAATGATCATGTAAGTAGCGAAGTTAAGGGATTTATAAATAGCAAAATCTTTGAATAAAGTATATACATTTTTAGGCTTTTTCTATAAACATATATATATAGTGCTCCTAGGAGAGACAAAGTAACTGTGTTCTACATCACAACTTAGAACGTAAGATTAATTGATGTTACTCTAAAGGCCTTTGATGTTTTTTCTTACGAATTTATACTCTACACTGTTAACACTTGCAAAGATGTCTTTTCACATTAGCTCCTCTTTCAATGTACAAAACCATTTCACATTACAGTTCAACAGCCTGCAGAGCAGTGAACAGGAAAGATGGCACTGCATGCTGAAATACTAAGTGTGATGACAATGTAGAGCTTGTCTGTGGAGTGTGCTGCACTTCACCAAGAGATCTACAAATGGAGCATGAGAAACTGCTCAAGACACCATCTTCAACCTCCCCGTCTGCAGCCATGCCGGGACCTTTAGATGCACACCAATAAAAAACTATTTGAAGGTACACTGCTCTCATAACGGGAGTAACATTTTGCTTCAACAGTAAGACAATTATAGGTTAATAGGACTGCTATAACACAGATAGGACCAGGCACCATATGATTTGAGAACCTCCTGTAAAGTACTGTGCACTCAACTTCCACTCCTTTAAGGATTATTTTAATGTGAAATGAGTATGTTCAGTACCTATCAAAAGCACTCATCATTTCATAAGGTCAAGCTAATGATGACCAACTCAACTCTGCATTAGCAGTAACCACATCCATTCAAAACCAAAGACTAAATTGATGATGCTCAGAAAAAAATACCAAAGGGCCCCCATTAATTGTGAGTAATATTTCAATTAATTTCACTTTTAAAACCCCATACTACTCTGTTTAACTACTTTTGGAGCAAGTTTCAAATTGAACAAATGGTCGTGAATTTAAATAAAAACAAAAAATCCAAAAACCTCACTCATTAAATTATCATTGGCTGAAGGATCATGATTAGCAAGCACTCCACTGCTTATGCGGGTTTTGATAGTCTTTGCTCAAATAAAAGCTCTAGTCTTTACTATTCTAAGAAAAAAAAAAGAAAAGTGTTTTTTAAAGTTACAGTTTAAAAATCCTAAATACAAAACACATGGATGCAATGGAACAAGTCTTCTCCCCATCTGTCTAGGGTTAAAGCATGTTTCACACCAAACTGAACATCAGTTGTCCCGTTAAAACATCCAAGGGTCAAAATTAGGCTGGTCACAAATTATCCTGCTTCCTTAGGGACATCAATGAGATTAAAAGTGGAACGTACTGAGGTTATCCATTTTAGAAATCCCAAGCTTTGGCGGGATTACTCTTTTATTACTAAAAGAAATTCATTTCACATGCTGTGTGTTAGATAACTACTGTGTGTCACGCAAAAGACAGTTTTCCACATTTAGAATTGCTCACAATGAAGCCCTGAGGTAACCGCCTTTTTTCCAGGCAACAGTAATACAATTCCTTTTGACATTTAATCTTC
Organism: Rhagologus leucostigma; assembly: GCA_013397725.1. Classification (NCBI taxonomy): domain Eukaryota; kingdom Metazoa; phylum Chordata; class Aves; order Passeriformes; genus Rhagologus; species Rhagologus leucostigma. The sequence continues at coordinate 233,779 of VZTD01005743.1, forward strand.
CTTTTACAACCTACACTAGTATACACAACTTTAAGCAGTCAATATTGATTATCACTTGTTCCCAAAGATGGGATCTGTCCAGGTTTGGTTGGGTTTTTTTTTGATTGTTTGTTTTTAGGATAAAGACTCAGCAGAATGGGCTAATTTGGGTGCAGTGTCTTCTAATGAAGCTTCAACTGAATTCCCCAGGTCTCCATTTTCATGTCCATCAATACTTGGCTTCTTATCAAACACTGCAAGTTAAAAAGAAAACTTATTTAAGGAAAGAAGCATACTTGGGAAGGACATATCAGTGATCCTTGTTTCAAAAACTGGAACGTTTGCTGAAATGACTACTAAAATTAAAGCTAACAGGTTTTTAGCAGAATGTAGTATGGCAGGAAAAAAGAAACTGTTTCTTTACTTTTCTAATTTAAAAAATGTATCTGAAGAAGCCAACAACATGAAGTGTTAAGGGGAATTAACAACTCCTAGTTCAGAGGCTGGAAAAGGTAAGAATAAATTTGAATTTCAACCTTTGGGAAAAGATGACCATGAAAAAAGTTCATAAGTTAATTCAGCTAATTCAGCTGTACCTAAGTAAACCAGGCCAACCAGTGAGGGACCAACCAGATGAACTGACAGTCTATTAGTAGGTTAATTGAATTGACAGAAGATTAATTTTACAATTAATATAAAAACAGTATTTTCCAGAAATTGGTTTGCATATTGAGACTTCAGAATTAAACCGCATATAACACATTTTAGAAGGTTTACCTTGTGAGGGTTTGGCATCCACATTTGCATCTTTCCTATTAGAACTTGAATTTGCACCTTCTTCCAATTCATCAAGATATAAACGGTAACGGTGTCCACTCTCATCCTCATATTCTACGTTTTCATCATCCGAATCAACTTCCGGAGCAACATACACTACTTCAAATTCAATTTCACCTCTCTAAAAGGCAGCAAAAAATACAAATTTACTTACTGCTGTACAGCTACCCAGCAGGATTACTAAGATGAGCTCGGTTACTGAAACAAATACATTCTACTGTTGTGAACATGTTTACAGTTGTGTTGAGTATTTTGGACAGGTATCTGAGTTAAGTCTTTACTGACAAAAGTAGTACAGCTCTATAGCTAAGCTTTACCAAAACTACCCGAATTTCTTATATGCCAGTACATTTCAAACAGTGATTTCTAAAGAGGAAGTTTTCTGATAAATTAAGCACACCTGTTAACTGTCTGAAAACGGGAAGCAAGGCAGGAAGAAGATTCTAGACCACAAAGCATTTGAGAAACATTGTTTGGCTGGAGCTGTTCAGTCATAGGAGTAAAGTGTATGTCACTAAATAGTTATTTCTGTGGGGCAATATAGTAAAATTATTTCCATCACCCTTACTGAATAATGATTAGCCAGTACGTGTGTTTAACTGAACCACTACTGACCCAGCATTTTTCTCCTTAAATTGCAAAACCTAAGAGGATAAAGTGTAAGGTGATAGAGCCTCAAGAATCACTGTAGCTTAGCATTACACTGTACTTAACAGCGAACACTAAAATTCAAGGTAATTCAACAGGCAGAACACAGGAAGCACCTAAACGTGCCTATGGATAATAGGTCCAAACTGACCTGCTGGGAAAGAATAGTTACAGCTTCTTTATGTTTGGCATCTCTTAGATTAACTCCATTTACAGCCAGAATAGCATCACCAACATGCAGTCCTCCACATCGATCAGCAGGCTGCCCAGGATGGATTTCAGAGATCAGTATTGGAACACCATGCTCCTTCCCACCCTATTAAAAAAAAAAAAAANTTTAATTAACTGAGATGCCTTTTAACATAAAATTGACATTCAGATAGTAGCTCCTAAAGTGCTGCTTATTTCAACTTCTATTTTAGAAAATTAGAAATCATTCTTCAAACAAAGAATGTTTAAGAATGTGTGAGCTGCTTCCCTTAATTCTCCCCACAGAAGAATGGAAAATTTCAAGTATGTACTCAGAGTCAAAGAAGGCAACTCTGAATACTAATAAAACTATAAAATCATATACAAACTAATGAAAAGCAGAAAACCTCATTGAAAAAGGTGTATCAGGCACCATACTGACATGCAAGAAACAGTATTCATATTTAGAATAAAAGTATACTAGTCAAAATTTTCCAAATTTGTTGTAAAAAGTTTACACAGCTTTTGTTAGGTGAGAGATGCCAATATAGATACTTAAAAAAAAGTTACAGTCACAACAGATAAGCTTTGGAGGTCAGGTCTCAGATTATCACTGCTCTTCTAAATTCTTACACCTGGAATCACCACTGGCTAATCTGCTGAAGTGTCTATACCCTACACATAAGTCAAAATCATAAGTTTAACATAGAATAGCAATTATCTATTTCCTAATCTATCAAAATGAGTTTTGAAGTCCTATGACCATAGTTATGGGTTTATGTATGCTTTTTTCATGTGTTCTAACAACCCATTTACTGATCCACATAGTTTACAGAAGTAGGAATACAAACTTGCTGCTTCTGTGTCATAGAAAATAAACGCAAATACTTACTGTGATTGAAATTCCTAGTCCTTCATGGTCTTCTTTAACTAGCAAAACTTTTCTGATTGGACCAACACCTTGACTCTTCTTTAAGGCATCAGGATCCTAGTTTGATAAAAAATGAACATAGCACAAACATAAATGTGTGAGCCAAAAGTGATGCATTTCAGCATTTCGGGTTTTTGTAATTATATACAGGCAGTGTTATGAGCAACAGAGTTTTAGACTAGCTCCAGGCAGGACAAACTTACAGTGCCCCTTTACAGAGAGGGTATGAAATCAGAAAAGATTCCTCATTATGCACCCCCGATGAGAATAATTATTTAAATTATTTCAGTGCTGATTAAAGCATAACACAGAACTTAACTTCAAAAGAAGGAAATCAGCCACATACTAAAAATATAAGGGACAACATGAAAAGTGCTGATCACTGCTGAAATGTTATATGATGTAAACTCATCTTAAAAGTAACCAAATGACAGAAGCCAATGTAATACACTCCCAAGGAAGAGGTTGCTTGTTAAAGTTCATTTTTATTGCAATAAAAATAAACCACACCAAAAGCCATTGAATACAAATCTAAAAGAGAGACTAAATAAATCAAGGTTTGTTTTTCCTTAAGTCACTGATGCCATTATGTATACCCTTAAAATCACAAATACACATATTTTTCCACCAGTGTTTTAAACGCAATTAGCAGCATAAGTAGTAAGATCCATCTGAACAACTAAGGTATTTAGAACAGATCAAAGTAAAGCACTTTGCTGAAAATGTTTGCATTTATGCACTGAACACTGGGGTGATTAACAGGACACGTGCCAAGCCGGGTGAGTCCCACCAAAGATACTCACAGTGAAATGCCGTTTAAAGGTTTTGTTTTTAAAAGTACCTTAAGGAGGAAAAGAAACCAACCTAAAAATAATTATTTTGCAGAGTGTCAATTTATATGGCCTTTTAAGAAAAGAAATTAAAATCAATTTCGCTTCAATCTAATCCTACAAACTTTATTGTTGGTTTTCGTAAATAAGCTAGATACACATTTTGAAACCTAGGTTACAAAATTCTGCTGTTAAAGTTGTATTTATACACATAAACATATATATTTATATCAGAGGCTCAGTCTCCTAGGTAAATCAAAGGAAATGTATCATCTTCTGTGGTCATTTAGAGAGATATGCTATTCAGCATGGAACTGTCCTTCAGCATATAAAAGACAAACATATAAAAGTGACATTTGAAAAAACACAATACTGAAGTGAAAACAATCACAAAGATGAAGAAGTAACTCATGTCTAGAAATCACGGAGGAATGGCTCATCTTTTCAACTTACATGTCCTGGTGGTGCTTGCATTGGTCGTTTGAGATCATTCCGACCTCGACAAGCCCTAATAACAGTTTTGTGACGGTGAAGGTGTATTTCTGCTTCCAGCTGATTCCACAGCTTGTCGTGAGCAGGGCCTTTCATATCACGGCCCAGTAACTGAATCTGCTGGACCCTACATAGTGACAAAGAGAGTAAAACAATGCTGTATTACAACTGAAAGAGCAATGCACTGTAGGACTCATACACTTCATGTGGCTACAGCACACGGTCATGCAGCAACCAGTGCAAGAACCCTGTGGATTTTTACTTCTTCCTTGTATTAATTAACTGGAAACATAAGACTTTTCCTACTTAGTCATAACCTTGAACCTGCCTCTGGGGATGCAAAGGAAGGAAACAACAACAAACATCTCACGCTAAGGGACATGGACTGACTTCACATACCTTCCAGCTAGCTCCTTATCTAAATACTTGGCTGCCAATCTTGCTCCATAAACTTCAGCCTGAAGCACAGCTATGTGTCTACGGAGGGCTTCATTCTCCTTCCTCAGCAACTTCACCTCAGCTTCCAGTTGAGCTTCTTTCACTTTTTCCTTTTTGTTAGCTTCAAGTTCTCTCTCCTTTACAATGACAAAAAAAAAAAACCAAAACCAAACAAGAAAAAAAATTTTAAAAAGCTTTTATCCAAGTTAGTAATCAAAGAGCACTTACTGTTTCTGCATACACAATCTGAAATTATCCTTCTGTGTACAAGACATGCATGCAAGAAAAGAAATAAAAAAGAAAGCAGGGACTCTGGCACTACAGCTAGTGGTTTGCATACTATCCTATACAAAGGTGGCAAAATTTAAGTAGCCTGAATATCATCCTTACATTTTCTTGTCTTGCAAATGGGAGATTCAAAGCTAAACAATACTATTTTTAAAATGAAAGAGGAACTATTAAGCCGCTAAATATTTCAATTTAACCAAATTCTTTAACTATTATGATGATGATGACACGGAAACGTAAGTCCCTATCTCCTTAAAATGACAATTATTTTCATGCAAACAACCAAGAAATGTCCAGCCAGAGACATTTCCAGATTCTGAAGACCACATAAATAAAGCCAGGGATTCTACACATGAAGATGCACCCTGACAAACCTAAAAGAAAATTAGTGCAAAATAGGTCTGTTAAAACAAAAAAAACCAAACAACAACCAAACCAAACAAAAACAAAACCCACACTAAAACCACACTTTAGGAAAGCTATCTCCCTGTGCCTTACCCCCTGAAAAAGGAAATATGGAAATATAAATTAGTCCCACATTGCTCCATCCCAAATGTACAGAAACTGCATAGTCATTACCTTTTCTAATACCCACGGTACTGGTGCAAAAGGAATTAGATTGCTAATCTACAAAATCAACTTTAAGGAAAGCATGCTTGATTACTTGTATCTTTCACATCTTGCTCTGCATCCTTTTTACAAAGCGGGGGAAAACTCCCACCACAAATCAGGGAAACAGTAGACACATGGTCTAATACTGCTTCCTTTCAAAAATGGCTGTCAACTGAAACAGCAATAAAAACTAAGTTCACCATAATACATTTTTGAAGACATCTGGAGTACCCAAAAAAACCCTTTCTCTGTATCTGTACCAATTACATTGTTCAACAAACAAAAGAAGTGCTACTAAAGAAGCAACAGGACAGATATGAAATTTTACAGAACTGGCAAGACAAATCTGTTATCAAATTGTGAATATGCTATTCACTACTCCAAGCCTGCATATAAAACCATTAATATGGTCAATATCACCACATTTGAGAAATTACACAAGGTTGGTCCTTCCAAATGGAGTTATTTTCACAATAGATATATGGAAGTATTTATCAACTTCGCCAGAAAATCAGCTCTGAATTTGATAGACTCTACTACCTCCCTCATCTGTTAAATACTTTTATCAGTTTAAAAGAAGAGAGTACACACCTATGTACACGTTGGTCAAAAATTGCCCAGCAGAGTGCTCAGGAGGAGCGGCTCAAAGATTACTTGAAATCACCAGCACTTCACTTTCTGCTATTCCCATAATGACCCACCTTCAGATGAAGTTTGGCCCCGTACGCATGTTAGAAAACATGTCACACAAAGCCAGTCCTGGTCTCTGGCCTTTGAGTTGGGGTTGCCTTGCGAGAATGACTCTGCAGCAAATCTCTTTCTGAACTGCAAGATCACTCCTAAGCTAAGAATTTTGACTAATCTACATTTCAAGAATAGGAGTTTCTAAGATTACACCAATTCTTCCCATTATTATTTTGGTCTTGGGCTATTTTAATTACAAGAATTCAAGAGTGCCACCATGCCGTGCTGTCTTTGCCACACACTTGAGGAGAAGGAAGGCTCACAGTTCAGACATAACACCTGTTTTACAGTAGCTGCAAAGTCCGTATAGAGATACAGTGATCCTGTTAGCTTTGCTCCTACTGTCAATATTGCATTAACATGCTGTAAATAGTATAGGCTCCCTGTTTGTTCACTTTTAGAACACCTTTTATTTGACAAATATAAAAAGATAAAGACCAGAATTTAAGACAGACATATTCCAACCTCCCCCAGAAAAGTGAATTGCTGAAGTGATCAAAGATTCTTGATTGCACCAGAAAATTTCATGCAGCACATTTTACAGTATTTGTACAAAGCAGCCATCTTAAACACCCTCAACCAGACTCAGATTTTCCATTGATTTTCTCTGAATTTGGTTTGTCATTTAAATTAAAAAGGAAGCCAAATGCTACATTTCTAAGTAAAATCACTTTTAGTCATGCATTTTAAATGTTACACCTAAAATACAAGGCAAATGTAATCCCACAGAAGTGTTTTCTTCCTATTTTCTCCATTATTATGATTACTCTTCTGTGACTGAGGTGGAAAATTACACACAGAAGCCAATCTTCAATGGACTGTCTCCAACTGATCACCACATGAATTAAAAAAAAATTAAAAGGTTTGCAAAACAGAATCTCTGAAGATGTACTGAAAGAGCATGTACTGTTTTGAATGACTGTCAAAAGATTTGAAAAAAGTCTCAAAAATGTTTAAAGAAATCAAGGAACTTAAGTTATAGAAAAGTTTCATTCTCTCTGGTGTTCATAGTATGGCATAGGTTCTGAAAACAGAAAATGTATTTTCTGATGGTAATATAAAAAAAAGAAAAAAACCAAACCAAAAACGCTACAGCAAGGTTGAAGACTAAAGCTTAGTTACCAGCTATCCTGTGACTTTTCAAAAAACCAAATACTGAGTAATGATAATGAAGCATAACATAAAAAAAGTAAAAAAGCTGTTCAAAAACCTTTCAAGTCTATCACTGTGAAAAGATAAAAGTCAAGTTTGCTTTGCTTCTTCTTTGTATCTATGTATTACTGTGTTCATATGCTTTTGGCTGTTACACCAGCCAGTTAAATCATGCCCACGAAAAAATAAGAAAAGAGAAAAAAAGGGAAAAATTGACAGGATTTTTAAAAAATACAACATGCAGAACACTTCATATTACACTCATAGATGTGTACAGCGTTTACGCTTCAAAATTGCATAACACCTTAACATTTTTTGAGATACTGCCAGAACAATCTTTCAGAATGTCAAGCTGCCAGATATCACCCCAAACTAGCTGTAGCAATAATAAAGAGAATACATACAGATTTAGGAAAGAGGGCACCACATCTAGGAAAGAAAAATTAAAATGCAAAGGAAATTCTTTACACAGCATCTTGCCAACTGTTGGGAAGAAGGAACAAGCCAGATCTGTTTTGCCAGTTTCTGAGGCCAACATATATATAGGTTGTTGCACAAAACAAAAGCACTGCTTAAACATAAAAAAAATGGCAATCAGCATACTTACCATTTCATCCACAGAAAGGACAGACTTAAGACAGAAGAAAAGAGTTCCATAATTAGAGAAATAGGCAATAGGAACTTCAAGAAAATGCAACAACATAAATTACTTACTCCAAAAGGACTTCACCAGCAGACTGTATTTCATTAGACGGCATAAAGAACAAGCACACTGCTACAATTCTATTTAGCAACAGTTTTGCTATTTTGCAGTGGAATTTATTAAAAATCTTACTAAAAACTTAACCTTATTGTACTATTGAAAACAATACTTTCTCCTAAAATACCAAGAATCTCTATAAGGAATAGCAAGATAATACAATATACATGAAAGAACCACAGAAAAATCCATTCTATAATATAACGTTATACAGATAACAGATTTTTTCCTTTCAGAAAGAACAACATAATATGAGTTACAAGAGGGACATAAAGGACAGGCAGAAGTATCAGAAAAGGCATCAAGTGCAAAAGCACAAAAAAAAAAAATTCAACCAGGCAACTTCATACTCTCACAAAGAGTTATTATGATTGCACTAAGAAAATTCACCACTCCTAAAAATGGATTTGGCCTAAACTACACAATTATCAATTGCTTAGCAATATAAACATCTTAAAACGTCCTCATTCACCACTATGTACAATTTTACAGATTATAAAGTATACATTTATGCTAAGAGTCTAAAGAGTCTACACACAAAATAAGAGTGTCTGTCTGTCAAGAAAGCAGGAAGTCTAGTACACTAGTCTAGTAGTCCAGAAGTCTAGTAAACTAGTACAGAGCTTTATTTCCCCATTGCACATTCTGTTGACACAGCTCTTCTTTGCCCTCAGAGACGTTCTGACTGTCAGAAGGTCAGCACAACAGTTTTTATTTACCCAAACATCAGAGGTCCCATTTTATGGTCATTTAAGCGGCCTCAGTTTTGCTTGTTCTAGCTTTGCACACTTCCATAGCTTTCTTTATCTAGAAGAGTTTAAAGTTGAGCGTCTGTCCATTAAAGCTATGAATTCCCTAAAGGCAAAGTAAAACAAACTCAAAACACTAGTCCTCATATTTATAAAAAGGAAAAACTAAAGGAAATTGAGCAGAGAATATCACTCTAAGATGTTAATAAAGTTCAATTTCAACACAGATAAAACCTGAACCAATGTATGTAAAATGTATTTACTGTCACCTGTGGGAAGAAGACTGCTGTCAATAGCATGGAAATTTAATATATCTTTAGAAATCATTTATAACAAGGTAAGGAGAAACAAAAAGCTTAAAAATATTAGTCTCTGTGTTAGCCAGAAGTTAAGACTAACTAACAAAATTTGGGGTCCAAAGTCGCTCACAGTGATGTGTTAACATAAAAAATTTGCTACACGTAAACCTGCAGTTTAACACTTAGAAAATTTTGGAGATATTAAACTAATGCTTATTTAAAAGCCATGAGAATTATTTAGAGCTCTAAATAAACTTCACCATACTGTAGCTATAATTCAGTACAGAATAAATTATGTGTGGACAATCCAGAAAATGTTGCTCTTATACTGAATATACAGCTATGTAACCCTAGGAAGACAGATCTAATCAATTACAGCTTTTGAATCCGAAACACAAAAAAATTTGGGTTACTCCTGTTGTCCTTGATTAGCCTAGACATCTTTTAAGACTTATAGTCTACTACTGTGTTTTATTGTAAATTAATTAACAGGACAAAATAGCAGAATAGACTAATATTCCACACGTGTTGGGAATAGGTATTTGCAACCAAACTGTGAAGCAATTTTGGAAAATCAGAGAGATAGACTTTGATTCATGCCAACAGTTAGAAACCACATGTATACAACACTACTTTTTTAATTTACAAAGTCATAGTATTAGAGCCTGAATCTGTGGTGTGGCTAGTAACAAGGCAGTCTGTGATCTGGCTATCAGTCAATGCCAACTAAAAGCACAGATGAATTACTGTTAACTTTTGGTGGGCTTTATAAAGGTCTGAGTTTTAAAAAAACATGTATTTCATTCTGTTCTTCTATTACAGACTTCTTCTATTATCTTTTGCAACTTCAGTCTTAAGAAAAGCTTTATAAATCACAAAAATATTTTCTTATTTTACTTTAAGAAACCACTAAAATGGTTTATTTAAAAACAACTTCTTAAATCCTTAGTTTTTATTCTGATATCATTTGTTATTTTTAATGGTCGCTAACAACCAACTATAAATGTTATTTAAAAGCAAAGAAGTTAGTATTTTTAACACAAAAATTTTTAATCAGCTTATTCACACTTTCCAAGGAAGAAATTCAGCCAGGAGTGAAATAAATCCCACATTCAAGTTGCCATACTCACCAGTTTTGCCTTAATAGCCCCAGAGTCAACATTCTGACCAGTCTTGGCATGTAGCTGAAGCTGAACAGCATGGAGCTGCAAAAGCTGATCGTGCACTTCCTTTTCCAATACTGCTTTCTCTGCCTGTGTTTCTGTCAGTTCAGACTTCAGATCAACCAGCTGTGCCTGTGAAGATATAGTCCATCATAGTAATGAGAGCAAGGATTAAATGGGGTCACCAGAACTGTGACACATAACACAGCATTTGCTGGTACATGTATGCTGTACGTGGTGGAATACAGGTTAAGAGTACCTGCTGTCACACATTCCTCTGTAGTCCGTCTTAACTCTGGATCATTTGCAGGATTTTCTCCCCAACTGCCAAAATTCATGCACCTACAGAACCAGCATCAACCAACCATTTTGCCAAAAGTAACAACAGCTGAGCTTTACCTCATGCAGACAATGGCATGTGATGCTGATGTCCACTCCAAAACAAGGCAATGACATTAAACCTATGTAGGATTTACACCCTTACCAATGTAAACACAATTTTAAATTGTAAAATTACTAAATCTTAGTGAAAAAAAAATTGCTCAAAGCAAAATGACATTTACCCAATGCTAAAGTCAAATAATCTTATTTTCAGCTGGTCTATTATCCACAGTTTAACTGAAATAGCAAATTAGTTGGGTAAACCAGATGCCATGAAATGCCCCTAAAATGCATATGCAGAAAATAAGAAATAAGTATTAACTCTTGAAAAAGTGGTTTTGAAACATTTTAAAAAGAGATTTCATGTACGGTTTATATCTGGAATGAAAGAACAAATACTAACATGTTTACCAAGTTACTTGTTATCCTTAAGTTCAAGTAGCATTTTATAAGATAAGCTACATTTAGATAAGCTTTAAGGCTACTATTTGCCAAAAAAACCCCAGAATATGATTTCAGGGTATTTTTAGGTAAATTCCCAGAGTATATTTATGCATCCGAAAGATTTGGAACTAAAGACCAAAATGAAAAAGTGACTAATTCTTTTAAAAAGCCCTCTCATATTAAAGCAGAGTATTTTAGGTATTTTAACAACATTACACCAACATTCAAATTAACAGTGAATCTCAAGCTGCAAGGCAACTTGCTATAAAATGTCTGTATCTGTTACTGAAAAACAAGCAGGAAGGATTTGACTATCAGTGGGGAGTATTTACTGGGTCTAACTTCAGGTACATAATTTAGATGTACAGCCTCCTCAAGCTTCCAGAGTAATTCAGAGATGTGGGCACTTCCAGAGGTGATTCTGAGCACCCAGAGTGCAACTGATGAGATGGATCAAGCCAACCTCCAGCATGTGGCTGCCAAGAAGAACAATCTCCCTTCCTGCCTCTTGGCTCTGCCCTTTGGTTCCACATCTCTGCGACCGAACAGAGCAGAACTACCGCCCCTGTCCCTTGAGGTGGAGCCTGAACAGATCAGGCCAGCACTTACTTTTTGCCAAAGAAACGGAGCTGCAAGCATTTTCACCTTCCAACTGCCAGAACAGCAAAAAAACTTGAAAAATTTGTAAACCCTTGAAGAACTCTAAAGCAGAAATTGCCTTTTACAGTAAGATGATATTTAAAATACTACAGAGCCAAATAATTTCAGAGAAATTAATTACTTACAAAGCTGCATTGCTGTCCCCAGTGACCAGCCGTAGTTAAAGTCTCTCTGCTGTGGTTTACCTACCCTCTAACAAAAGCATACACACACCCGAACTAACACAGCAAAAGAAAATCTCACCACCATAAAAAACTGATGATAAAGTACAGAGCAGACAACAAAGACCTTAATAATGAAGGCACAGTTTGACCCAGTCACAATTTCACACAACATGTAACAATATTTTGTTATTATTACATACTGTGTATTATTAGGTCTACTTTTAAAAAAATAAGACCACTACTGTCTTGCTCCTTTCCTAACAGCTAACATGCTGACTTTTATTGCTTTTTTATACACACACACATACTCTCTCATCCACTCTAATTCAAAAGACCTGTAGAATGGCAAAGTGGCAGAACAGCTAAATTAGACCAGTCGAATATTGTCCAGCCTCATCTAGTAGAGAAGGGCAACTGGAGTTCTGGTGGGAAGAAAAAACAAATTTATTTCCCTGTGCAAATTACAAAGCAGCAAGAATAACGGCCACCAGCTTTGCAGGGTGAATGATGCCCCAAAAGCATCACAAAAAGACTGTCAAACACGTGATAAAAATTAAAAATAGTACTCTGCATATAACCCACTATTTAAATTCATATCCTGCTGTTTTAATCATAGAATCACTGAATCACAGAATGGCCTGGGTTGAAAGGGACCTTAAAGACTTGGTTCCAACTCCCCTGCCATGGACAGGGACACCATGCACTAGACCAGGTTGCTCAGAGCACCATCCAGCCTGGCCTTAAACACTTCCAAGAATGGGGCACTCTGGACAACCTGCTCCAGTGAGTCACCACCCTCACAATAAAGAACATCTTCCTATTATCTAATCTAAACCTACTCTCAGTTTGAAACCACTCCCCCTTGCTCTGTCACTACATGCTCTTGTAAAAAGTCCTGCTCCCGTCTTTCTTGTACGCTCCCTCCAGGTATTGTAAGGTCTGGATAAATAAAGAGCACAAAACAAAAAAAGCAAAATGAGAAATGGTATGAGCATATATCATGGAATTAATCTGTTTACATACTATGAAAAGTCATAAATCTATGCCCAGGAACAGATGCAGGCACAAGAGTCATGCCAAAATGCAAACACAGCAAGCTGCTTTCAAATCCTGTGATCTACTTCTATGAAGGCTGACAAATCTTTACATTACTTCACAGAAGTCCTGCCATTTTCAGCTTGGCCAGCTCACCTAATTTTCCTTTATATTACTCTTACTAGCACTGTTTTTTTATCCAAATTCCCTCAATTTGCTATAAAGGAAACATATGGAAAGACTGTTGGAAATTCAACATCTCGGAAGCTACTCAGTAAAAACCAGGGATGGGGCAGAGACAGCAGAGGAAATGATGAGCACAAACAAGGACTATCAGTAAGGCCATTGCTCCCCAAAGCACAATTCACTGCATGAGGCAAGGGTTCTACAGAAAAAGATGGTACCAGATAATATAGTATTTCAATTTGTATAAACGTAACAGGATAAACACAAGGATAAACTAATGCTGCACGAGCAACTATACTAATCCTTTAATTTGGATGTACTCTCCAACAAGACTGTCGAAAAGAGATGTTATATATTTTGGTGGTCACCTGCAACTGCCCTACAACTTGCAGAGAAGTCAGCTGGGGGCAGAAGTTACAAACATCCACCCACAGGAGACCACTGAGCTTCACGGTTAGGTGAGCTCGGGAAGAGCCACCAAACAACAAACAGAGAACAGAAACTTTCACCGGGGAACAGTAAGGGCCAGAGGTTGAAGAGAAGGTTGTGTGTTTACTTTCATAACATCCTTTTAACTGTAACTTGCTGATTCAGCCAAAAAAGGAACTCTTGTGGGCAGAACACAACTGTGCAGATCAGCAACGACCACTCATCAACAAGCACCATACTGCAAGGTTACACCTTAGTTTCTCTCTGCTCCCTTGTTTGTGTCCCTGCCCCAGCCAATGCACAGCAAACAGCATGACCAGACTGTGGTCACGGAAGTAGGATTTAATCATGAAAACCTACACCTACACCTACATGAATCAAGCAGGCAGGACATGAAGCTACTGCTTCAGAGTATCACCACAGGCTACTTCTAAATTCTAAATACCAGTCTACAATTCAAGTAAACTGGAGATCTTGGTCAAATTCATCAAATAGCAAAACCCAGCATTTATCTTCCAAACAATCTAACATACAGATGATACCAGAAAAATAGTTTTGAAAGGCTAACTAAACATTTGGCGAATTTTGGGGCATATTTTGCCATTTAACAGGTATTTCGTATTTCTCAGAGGTCTTACAGCTATGAAAATTAAATACCAATTTCAACTGAAATAACTCAAGAATTTATAAACTACTCTTTTTATTCCCAAAGGAGATAGAAGAAAAGAAATCATGGCATTAAGCAATTAATATTTCTTCCACAGAACACTCAAAAGTTAAAAACAAATTAAAAATCTCTAGGCAAAAAGAGTCCAGACAATGTCTTATTTTAACCAACAGTCCATATTTCTTGTTCAAGTAGTTATAAAAAAACTGAGTTTGTTACAAATTATCTTATACTGAATACATATTTTAAGCTGACAATACAATAAATGCCATCTTAAATCCTGGGGTTAATTGCATTTATAGTCATGGAGTTCTTAAAGTCTTAACTAGTGTTTTCCATCAGGAGTCTTAGAACAAAATAACAGCATTTAAACCTCTTCCAATTAATTCATGTAATATTTTTCATATGATGGTCTGAACTCTCATCAGTACGTTCTTCACAGAAAAGTGACCATTAGTTATTCTAATAGAATAGTTAGAATAATTAACCAAAAATAATTTATTCCTATTAGATTTCAGACATACTCAAAGATCTTATACTAAGTCTATACATTGTAAAGAACAAGAATGTGGACCTTGCCCTGAACAACTTACGACATAAATATATCAAGGAAAGGATGAATAAACGTAACAGAGAAGTACACATACAGAGGCATCTGTGTACAGAAGTGCACAACGGGAAGCAGACAGGTGCCATGCTAAAACCACAAGTATAAAGCATCACTGCTTGAAGGAGGCACTAGAAGATGGCAATATTGCAACCTCTGAAGATCTAAAGCATCGAGGGGAACACATAGAAACCGAGAAAACTTCAGCAAGTGGGACGATGGTGACTTACATACCATGGTGACAGGAAACAACCTCTCACTACTGATAGGGAAAGCAGGTGCAGGGGGGTGAGGGGCACACAGAGATGGCGTAGTTAGATAAAGGAATGACAATGGCTTTAGCTTTGGGAAAAGCTTTTTCATTTTCTGAGCTATCATTGCAGTAACTTCTGCAATAATAGACATAAAAGATATCTATGACTTACACATTGCCCAGACGTGAGCACTCAAAGTGGAGCCAAGCTGAATTGGAAAGCTGGGCCATAGGCCTGAATACTACTAGGGCAAGACAGTGACATTATTCACCACACCAAATAAAAATAAGAGGAAGATCTGAATTCCCTCAAAGTGTAATGAATGCACTTCTCGGTATATGAATTTCGAGCTCAAAAAAAGTCTAAGCATAATTCAAACACAGTAGAAAACTCACAGGTTTTTCAGCAAAGGGAAGCTAGATAGATGCAAAAGTATACATTACCAGCCTCAAGTGACTAAAAGTCATAAGCCAAGCACTCATCAAATGCCTTTAGTTTTCATTTAATTTCAGGCCTTTAGGGTACACCTGATTCCTTCTCATGCCAAGCCTTCTACACTCATAAAGGTCTGAAAACTGTTTTTCTAAAGTAAAAGATTTTTCCCCCACCATATAATCTCTGAATGCCAGCAGATAAGAGTTCATTTCAGAATTTCCTAGCTACCTAAACAAGACGGTCTAATGCCATCATTTATCTGTATGTCTACAATTCTCCCTATTTTGCCTTCCTCCCCTATTGATTTGAACTGAATTAATTTTCAAGATTCAAACGAAAGAGGTAAAAGTGTGTATGATCAAAGTTCCTACAACGAACAACTTTAACTCTGAACAGCTGCTAGTAAGAAAGAGTGACAGATTACAGCTCTTTCAGAGGGAGAAGCGGGAAGAGCCAGATCTTTAGCTAATTTGTTTAAATCCACCCAGTGACAGAAGCCGACAGCCCGGTATACAGGCAGCACACGTGCAGTTCTGAGCTAGAAACTGAGCTGCTGTCTCATGTCCAGCCAACTAATCAAAAATTGTAGAGATGAAAAGGCAAAGGAAAGGATGCTGTGATGTGGAAACTCCCAGGTCACGAAATACAACAGGGAGTGACTGAATCAGAAGGTCTTACTGACTTGAGCAAGTGCTCACCATTTCCATTTCCCACAAATCACGAGATTTCCAAGCTCCATTGATTCTGTTACTAATAAAAAGCCTCTGGTGTACACATATATATTTAATAGCTAATTTTAAAGGACAAGTCGTTATGTATCTTGCTATGGGATCAAACCAAAATTCACAGACAAATCAAGTTTATGAGGTGCTTTTATTTCCTCAGCAGCATGCCCTTATGTAGTTTATACTAGACGCTATAAACTTTACTAATATATGCATTTATGTATTTCAACATTCACTCCTGATCAGGACTATTAACCTTCTCATTTAAAGGCTGCAGGACCCAGGATCATGAAACACAACAGAGCACACTGCAATGCTGCAATTACTCTATGCCTTCTGTCCCAGCATATGCACAAAAAAGCAATATAAATATCAAGATATGACATCAGCATATCTTGTATTTTTGCTTAACTAGCATATCATATCTGCTCAACATTTCATTCTGGGGACATTTTTTTAAAGACAGAAACATCATTTAAAGGCAAAACAGGTAAAAAAAAATCTTTAATTACACTTTACAAACAATGAAATCATTATTCCTAAGTGTTCCCGTAACATTACAGAAGTGCAGGACAGAAAACAAATTTTCAGGATGTGACAGCTGCAGCTCCCACAGCCTGAGGTCTAAACACACTCAGACACCAGATAAGCAACAACAACAGAGCCTGGCCTGCACAACCCACATACTCCCAAGTTTTCATGGGGACCCCTAACTTTGCATCAGCCCCTTGATGTGATGTAGCCGGAGCTCCAAATTATTACGTTTCTCTAATTGCTAGAAGAAAAGATTGTCTCCATTATCTCACCAGTATCACTCCATCACCTTGCCTACAGCTCTCCAAAAGACAAGAACACTCTACCCTTCCTCAGTCTTGACTATTTGATTCCTCCTGTGTACTAAGCAGCATTTGCTGCAATTTCTCACACAACCCTACTAAATTTAATGGACTGCTTTGCATGAGAAACCATGAAACAGCACAGAGCCCTATTAATCTCACAGTGCTCCTTGCAAAACCAAACAATGTGAGAGCACTGTACAAAATGAGTTTCTGAACAAACATTAGATACACTTGGAAACCATCATTTTTTATGATAACGCCCCATAATTTCACCACAATGCTTACCACTGGTCGATGAAAATGTTTCAAGAAATTATTTGAAAAGACTGTACTGACAAATTTTTAATTTATACTAAAAGCCTTTATTTCATTATTATTGTGACCCCAAAAAGGACATATATGACTTCAATCTTCAGCTAACGCTAAATTTAAAAAAACAGTCTTTATCATGTGGCTAATAAGAACATGAACAACAAAATTTATGACTACTGACTCCTTAAATAAACACTACAGTAATGGAGCTATGTAAGTAGTCTTGGTAAAAATGCAATGTGTGATACTGAAGACAAAAATGAATTGTAAAATAATTTAATCCACTTATATCCCACATAGAATACAAAGGACATAAGACAAATTAATTACTCCATTTCTCAGGCTCTATTCTAGTCCTGACAAAACACTCAGAAGAGTGGTCAGCAAATTAAAAGGATGCAAAGCAATGTTTCTACTTTTTTATCTTCTCTGCTGAAGACTATTCTGGACATGTAATTATCTGCACATTTTTCCTCCCAACAATTAAAAGATAAGATAATAATGATACCACATCTTAAATAAACCACCTTAAAAATATGGTTTCCAACATTTTTATGCCTGTGACTGATCTTGTTCACCTCTATCATTAAAATATCTGCTACTGTTTCTTGCTACTGTTTTACTTTGTGCTTGACTGTTTCATTCTGTTTACACCTACTTACAGAAGAACAAATTACTTTTTTTTTAAATTGCTTTGCTGAAAGGGACAAAATTCTGACTGCCTCACAATGACTATTTTTGTCAGGTTCCTCATGCTTCTAGTTGTTAATTAGGAAGACACAAATCTGTTCTTAGAAGTCATACCGATAGTTTTATTATTGCCATTATTTTGAAATCCATACTAGCTATGCAACATAACTCAGTACAGAAAACTAAGAAATATGAACTAATATACTGGTTCCCTCTCACCTTCTCTTTGGCAACTCCCAACAAATGAGACAGAAAAGGAAAACACTTTACCAGATACAGACTGAAAATTAAATAGACTAGTTAAATTTGTATAGAAGTATATAGGCTTCTGACACAGTAAAATATTAATTAAGTATAGGCATAATTGTAATTAAAAAGAGCATAATTATTCTGATAGAAGTTATATGTATCAAACTAATGACAATTTATTATATAAGCTGACTGGAAAATGCAAGTAAATCTGTATTTCCTGAATGTGTGAAAAATACTTCCATTTTAGGATATCAAATTAGCTGGACCAAATCTCACTCAACTGATCTTTCAAAAAAACACACTCTATATAGTACCAACAGATTTCTATTCCAAAAGAGAAAAAGTATTAAAAGTCCAATTAATAAAATAACACCTCAGTAACTAATGGAAATATTAATGACATTTGAAAAAAGTAAATAGGTTATTGCAGCTATTCTATATGTATGTACACACACACCTCACAGGCGGCAAAAAAATATCTTGGTCTTCAACAAGAGCATTTCTCACTACAAAAAGGAGAGAAGGCAAAAAAATCCAAATAGACCTTCCTAAGAAGGTGTATGGTCCTATCCTGATTAAACTACTGCCAAACAACAGAGCAGGACTGTATCTCTACAGTGTGTCCCGTAAGATGGACTCACATGCTTATGCAAAGTCCCCATACACATAAAGCCACCTACACGTAGCTTTTCCAGCCTGCAGTTGGGTTTTTTAATATATACATCTTCATATTACCCACATCATTCTATATGTGCTTTAACTTAATAGGTTACAAGTTACTTACAGAATAATTCAGCTTATAGAAACATGTTTTTCTAAACCTGCTGATTCCAGCTTAATCAAGGACATAAAACTACATTTAACTTCTTAGACATACATGTTTCCCTTAGCTTTAGCATATACACAGGCTTAACACATCTGCCAAGATACAGGGTGTGCTCCACCAAGCATTCCTTTCTAGCTTGTTCATTTAAAATTGCAGAATCAGATTGGCAGTCAAAGTGCCAGAGTTAAAATCAAGTTCAGTTTTCACTGGCACATTGACCTACTTCTTTTATTTCTACAAAATCGCAGATACATAGAACTTTAATTTTTTGAAATGGACATCTAGACAATGTCAAAGCCAAGTGACAATCAAACAGGAAAAACAAAACCTATGAACTGCTTCTCAGTTAAACATTTTCTAAAATCTCACACACTGACCACCAGCCTGCTTCTGCTGATTTACATGGCTTTCCAACAGAGAACCACAAAAAATCCCCTTTAAAATGTCTGTCACCAATTCTAAAAGACTGAGGTCCCTGCTATCCTACTAACAAGATACACTTCTCCATTTTTTCACAATGAAATGAGGCTGATCTCAGGAAAGACAGTGGTTTGTATTGCCAAACACCTTTTTTTCCTCCTCTTTGATAAGTTACTTAATTCAACTCTGTCCTACTGTGACCAGCAGGAAAATTACAAAAACAAATCCTCCCCCCAACAGATCATTAGTTTCATTTAAGACTGCAAATCTTATTAGCACAGTAGTAGGTTTATAAACTTACACCACCCTAAGCACAAGTAAATTTATTTGCATACATCCCCTGTGCATCTGAAATACCTTCAGGCTCCTTCTAAAAATAACCCGGCCAAGAACTGCCAACATACAGCTCCCTCTTTGGAAACTACTGTCTTCCTAGAACACTTCTTCCACTATTCAGGAATACAATATTTTACCTAGACTCCTCTCTCTAGCAGTACGTATACAGCAAGATGGCAAAAATTTTTTTGAGAAGTCCTACAGCAGGAGCTTCCATTCACCAAACCTCAAACTGTGCCTCTTAAAAGCAATTGTACCAATCAGAGAATGTGTATTAAGCTCATAAAGTAGATAAATCAAAGCCTGAACTGCATTTCTTTATTCTTGCCTGCTTTATTATAATAAGACTCAAGAAATTTGGTCAAGAAAATGGTATCCACAAATAACCGAATGATATTCATAACTTTTCATTGTTTTCCTTTATGAAATAATATCACTTATTTGGTAAGACAAGTCCAGTCAAATGCAGCTGCAAGAGTAAGCTTAGTCAACGTTAGATTCACTCCAAGCAGTATTTTAATCCAAATAAAGGTGTCTTTCTCAAGATGGATCTAATTTATTGCTTTGAGTAAGTGTACTGAGGACATTTCTGTAAATGCGACAAAAGCTTTGTATTAAAATGTACAAGCAGTATAAAATTACAGTGGTGAGTTATTAAGAAATGATTGCAATCTTAAAAATAACATCAAGTACAGTAATTTGCATTATAAAAATGGACTAAAACCACCAATCACATCCTAAACACCAGTATTGATGATAGTGATTTCTTTCAAAATATGTAATTGTACTCTTCATTTTGGTCACTGGGGCTTTTGACTAGAAATCTGTGCACGTAAGAAGACAAGACACTCATTTTCAACAGAGCAGCTCCATCTTTTGGATTTTAAATGGCAGCTTTCATTTCAAGTTTATGACTCTAATAAACATGAGGTCCTAAAATTAACAACCTTCAAGGCAATATTAAAGTCTTCTAAAGGTCTATTTGAAAGATAAAAACTCCTTTATATGTATGAGGCCTAATATTACTCACAGTAATAAAAACACTTTACAAAGTAAGACTTTTTATTCCCTTCCAAAGCACTCACTCTAGATTATCAGTAACATTTTTATCAAACAATTACCTCAAGCATGCAGACATACACAATAATTATGCTAATTATTAACAACTGCTAACTGTGCTCCTTTGCTTTTCAACTCATAAGAGATTTAGGCACAGATCTTCAGTTCTTCAAGTGCTCCTGAAGATTTTAATTACATACAAAAAACCTTTCGGGATCTGAGTTACATCACTTCCTCCCAAAATATTTAAGCTTGAAACAACCTTTCAAAGAAATCCATACTCTCAAAATAACCTGAAAACTCACCTGCTTTACAGATCTGTACACAACAACCCACCATGCCTGTGCAATATGCAATAAATTCTGATTATCTACCATAAACTCATAAATCTCATTTTACTATACTTACACTTCATGAAGCCTACTGTATAGGTTGGTACTGTATGTGTGTATATATATATCTATACACATATATCTTCCCAACACTGAAACATGTAAGACAGCATATCAACATAAACACACAGAAGAACATAAACATCACTATAGTACGCATTCTGGTGAAATAAAGAATGGGATGAAAAAAACTCCTAGTTTAACGAGATCTTTGTCCTACTCTGAAAAATCTCGCTCCTCTGTTACATTCCACGGGTTCTTTTGCATAACAATGTCTTCATACCAGGAAGAAACCTGATTAAAACCAAAGACAATCCACTTACTTTACTTCCTACTGAAAGGCACACCTTCAGAAGAGCAGGTTACTGCTTGAAGACTCTAAAATTCTTTCATTATAATAAGTGTAACACAAAGGACTGAAAGAACGGAATTCTGTCTATTGAAGCTCTTACAAAGCCCATATTTTCACGGTGTCTCAGAATTTCCCCTCTTACTCCGATACACTTACAAGTTAAAAGAACAAGAAGTCTAAAAAGTATGGCCTACAAGAGATACTGAAGAAACTGCAGGGCTTTAGCCCAGGGAAAAGGTAACTGAGGAGGAAACATCAAAGGCCTTCTAATTGTAACTGAAAGACAAGGGGGCAGTTCACATGCACACCTGTTAAGGACACCACAAATAACACCTACTAAACAAAAGATGCTCAGGTTGGACAGATACAAAATGACCATGAAGTTCTTCAGAATCTCCTTCTAGAGCTCTCCAATTCTTTCACAGGCCAAAGGACCTGCAGCCCTGCCTCGAAGCAGCCTCAGGAGATACCTTGGCTTTGGCTTCTTTCTTCCCACCCTGACTGAAACTCTGTATCAGGCATGAAGAAAACTTTCCAACAAGAAAGCTAGTTATTATTCTCCTCACAGAATGTGCGACCTCTGCTATTATTTTCAGTCACTAAGCTTGGCAGAGAGCTATTTGATCTGCTTTGAAGTGTGAAGGAACAAGAGGACCTGTCAAAGTCCATCCCCAATCCACTTTTCTGTCTACTTGTAAGGAGGAACAATGCCCTCATTTTGACTACTGACTCTAAGCCTTAAGCACCTCGATCTTCTCTTTGTCCCTTCTTTTAAAAGGTTTTCCAAATTCGCAGAATCTCGGAATCAATTAGGCTGGAAAAGAACTCTAGGATCATCAAGTCCAACCTGTGACCGAACACCACCATGGCAACCAGACTACAGCACTCAGTGCCACATCCAGTCTTTCCTTAAACAGCTCCAGGGACGGTGACTCCACCACCACCCTGCACAGCACATTTCAACGTCTAAGCAGCCTTTCCGTGAAGAACTTCTTCCTAATGCCCAACCTAAACCTCCCCCGGCGCATCTTAAGACTGTGTCCTCTCGTCCTGACTCACTGCAAAGAGAAAACCAGTCAGCAGCATCTGTTGGCTAAGATTCCTGCTTTCAACATCACAGAGAACTCCTCTGGCAGGAACCGCTCCATGCCAGAGCTGGAATTACCAAACCCAGAGGGAGGACGGCCGCGGCCAGGCCCGAATGCTAAAACGCGGGGCCTGGTGAACCCTCCTCAGCTGTTTCGGGGCAGGAAACGAGCAGGAAGAAACCCGGAGGAGCTCCCGCTGCCCGCGGGGCGGGGCACGGTCCACGCCGCCGCCCCCCCGACACGTCCGGGGATGCGCCCCCGGCCCGGCCCCTCCCGGTCCCACGGCAGCCCCTCACCTCCAGCTTGTGGTTGATCTGGGACACGGTCTGAGCCTTGTGGCAGAGCTGGGCGAAGCACGAGCTCAGGCTCGTCATCTTCTGCCGCCCCTCGTACGTGATGTCGGCCTGGTCGGGGTCAATCTCGCCCAGCAGCAGGTCCACGTCCACGAACGCCTTGTCGAACTCCTTCTCCAGCACCTCCAGCCAGCGGAACATGGACACGCCGCCGCCCGCCGCCGCCGAGGCCGGGCCGGTCGCG
>VZTD01005743.1:257015-280222 GCA_013397725.1 Rhagologus leucostigma
AGCGCCGGCCGAGCGCCGAGCCACCGAGCGCCCCGTCCGCGCCGGCAGGGGGCGCTGCGGGCCGGCAGGAGCTGGGTGTGAGGGGACGAGGGGCGCGTCCTGGCCGGGGGGATCGGGACTGTCCCCGTGTCCTCCTCGTGTCCCCGTATCCTTCCTGCCTCCCCATCCCGGTCACTGGGGGCGTCCTCGGGCATGTTATTGTAATTATGGCCATTTTTATATTGACATAGCCCATACAGACCTATGCTCGGAATATAGTAAAGAATAAGAGTGTGCACGTAGGAAAGAAAAAGAACGCGGATCCTGCCCTGAACAACTTACGATGTAAATATATCAAGGAAAGGATGAATAAACGTAACAGAGAAGTACACATACAGAGGCATCTGTGTACAGAAGTGCACAACGGGAAGCAGACAGGTGCCATGCTAAAACCACAAGTATAAAGCATCACTGCTTGAAGGAGGCACTAGAAGATGGCAATATTGCAACCTCTGAAGATCTAAAGCATCGAGGGGAACACACAGAAACCGAGAAAACTTCAGCAAGTGGGACGATGGTGACTTACATACCATGGTGACAGGAAACAACCTCTTACTACTGATAGGGAAAGCAGGTGCAGGGGGGTGAGGGGCACGCTGAGAGATGGCGTAGTTAGATAAAGGAATGACAATGGCTTTAGCTTTGGGAAAAGCTTTTTCATTTTCTGAGCTATCATTGCAGTAACTTCTGCAATAATAGACATAAAAGATATCTATGACTTACACATTGCCCAGACGTGAGCACTCAAAGTGGAGCCAAGCTGAATTGGAAAGCTGGGACATTTTAAAGTAAATGTGGTCATTTTTATGTATAAGGGAGGGAGAGAGGAAAGAGGAGCCCACACTACTGTATTCACCAGCATGATGAGCATGTGCAAACCACACAACACGATTTGCAGTTACACATCCATTGCTTGTCAAGTTCTGAGATCCACTGCATCTCAGAAAATATGCAAGTTTGCAAGTATTGTACAAAATCGTAGAACCATAAAACATTAAGGGTTGGAAGGGACCTTAAAGATCATGTAGCCCTAACCCCCCCTCGTGATGTGCAGGGACAGCTCCCGCTAAAACAGGTTGCTCGAGGCCTTATCCAGCCTGGCCTTGAACATTGCCAGGCATGGGGCGTCCACAGCTTCTCTGGGCAACGTGTTCCAGTGTCTCACCAACCACAGAGTAAAGAATTCCTTAATATCTAACGTAGTCCCGTATGGACTGTCCCCAGAACCGTTGCATCTCTAGAAGCACCAATAAATGCAGTTGTAACCGTATAAAAGGTATTTGCTTTTTTTTAGCTCATCCTGGTTCTGCAAACGAAAACAAATTTCAGGGAATAAGCACATGGGTGCTTTCTCCAAGGCACTCTCCTTGGTTACAGCTCATCTCCTTTGAAATAGTGCAACTCTGATGTTGATTTCAGTGGGAGCTTTATTAACTTTATTTCTCTTGTGGAGAACACATGCAGCTTGTTTTTATTGCACTGAATTGGTAATTCCGCCTCAAAAGAGAAGGCAGATCACTTCAATCCAGACCAGGACCCTAATCCTGCCTACACAAACTACTCTGCCAGCACCAGAGAGGGGGGAGCACAGGGCCCCTCCAGTCAGCAGAGGGGATACCAAGATGATGGTGAGGGCACCAGCACCCCTCACACACAGACCTGGGCCTGAAGGGCATCCCGGGGTGAGCTTCTTTCCTTGCTCCCCTTTGCATACATAATTGATTGGAACACAGATTGACAGAAAGATACCACTTTACAGCTCAGCGCTTAGACCAGCCACCTGGAATGCGAAGAGATATGTCAGAGCAGGAAGGAATTGTACTTCCATCAATCTGTGCTTTCAGAAGAGCTTGATAAAAGCAAACTTCACCATTACCAGCAGATATCACATTTCCTCTGGGACCTGCTATTGTAGGCTTGACAAGGAGCTTACAGAGTGTTGTTACAAACCTGTTCACTTGCCCTTTACCGTTTGTTGTGGTTTCACCCCAGCCCCACGCAGCCGCTCGCTCACTGCCCCACCAGTGGGACTGGGGACAGAATCGGGAGGGTAAAAGGCAGAGAGCTCGTGGGTTGAGACAAAGACAGTTTAAAAGGGAAAGCAAAAGCTGAGTAAGCAAACAAAAAATTAATTCACTGTTTTGCATGAGCAGGCAGGTGTTCAGCCATCTCCAGAAGAGCAGGGCCCCATCACGTATAGTGGTTCCTTGAGAAGACAAACATAATCACTCCAAACATCCCCCATCTTCTCCTTCTTCCCCCCACTTTATATACTGAGCACGATGTCATACGGTCTGGAATATCCCTTTGAACAGCTGGGGTCAGCTGTCTCCTCCCAACTTCCCTGTACTCCCAACTTTCCTTGCCAGTGTGGCAGTACAAAAATCAGAAAAGACCTTGGCTCTGTGCAAGCCCTGCTCAGCAATAACAAAAACATTTCTACATTATCAACTCTGTGTTCAGCACAAATCCAAAACACAGCCCCACACTAACCACTGTGAAGAAAATTAACTGTACTCCAGACAAAACCAGTGCACTACTCAAATTGTCTGCACTGCAATTGAAGGTAGGTAGTAACAAAATGGGTAACTAATGGGGGATTCTCTTACTGTTAAGCTCATCCATGGCGAAAACAAAAGCTACAGACACCTTTACATACGCCTATAGAAAACATTCTGGCTCTGTAAATCAGTGTATTCAGAATAGGAGCTGGGAAAGAGTGTAAGTGCTTTAGAGTGAGCCCAGGTGCACAGAGCATTTGCCTGACCTTCATCCTGATTTTCATTCTTCACAGCTGTATCAACTGTCTTTTTTGCCCAACAGCATCCGACAGAAAATCAAAGTATTTGCTGGATCAAAGGCTAAACTATTTTTATTGTTTGAATTGAATATTGTTCAGCCACACAAGAGAATCCATTATTTCAGGACTATCAGTTTTTATGTTAGCTTTGGCTTTGAGTCTGGAAGATACTGCACTGGAGAAGTACCTGTAGAATTATGTTATATTTTTTTGCCTTTTTTTAAAATGGAACAGTAGTGTATCGCTTAGCCAAACACTGGCAGTTTCTGCTCATGTATCTCTACCATTGCTTTGAACAGTATCTCCTTATCTTGACAGAGAAGTTTCCCATAGTTACTATGTAACATATCTATAGCAAATACTGCCTTCAAAAACATAGACATTATGTAATTTACGTACGACTGCTTCTTTTTAAAGAATCAGTTATTCTCAAGTTTTTAGTATCCTTTTTCTTTATCTTAGGGGTTAGCCCCACTTTACCTATAATTGTCTTTATCTGCAGTGGTATCAGAGTTCTGTG
This sequence comes from Rhagologus leucostigma, assembly GCA_013397725.1. Taxonomy (NCBI): domain Eukaryota; kingdom Metazoa; phylum Chordata; class Aves; order Passeriformes; genus Rhagologus; species Rhagologus leucostigma. Next base: position 260,375 of record VZTD01005743.1, read on the forward strand.
GTCATTACTTTTAATTCTTTCAACCCTTATCAGTGCTACCTTTGTTTTGCATGTCCTTACATTTCACCACTCAAACAAAGTTTTGTCTCTGCTCAAAGATTAGCTTCTCAAATACAATCCTTTTAGAAGCTTACCTGCAGCATAATATCTGTCTAATACATGCTGGTTTATGGATAAATGAGAAGAAATGCTTTATGTTTTAAAGAAAATCAGTAAACCCACCTATCATTGGCTACTATTTATATTCCTCACCAGAAATACTGTGTAAAAGAAGGGTTGAAAGTAAAAGCAAGTATTACTTGCTTTTAAGTGTAAACACATGAATAATTTAGTTATCTCGAAACTATGCTTGCAAGTCCCCTAGAAAATTCTGATCAATTCCAGTTACCCTTGAAATGCCTCCCAAAATCCCCCAGAGCAACTGTAGATCTGTTCTGTAAGGAAGCTGTGCAGTAATTATGGAACTGAACCTAAGAAAGGTTAGTAGTTTTGGCCTTCAATTAGATTAAATCAATTTAGAGTAAACTGTAGCATACTACCCCCTGATAACATCAACGAAATAATCAAAGAACATTTAAAGAACAGCAGTAGTCTGAGTCAGCTGGTCTAGCAGTAAGAATCCTTTCTACAAGGGACATTTCTAACAATCAAATAGTTTAAGCAAGTTATATGTCAAGAAGAATTTGGGTTTTCTGCCTTTAATGTCAAAGAGATTTCACTGAAAGGTTTCTGATCTGTTCCTTTGACCTTATCTGTGAAGTGATAGAGCTGGTGAAGCTAATCACCAGATAATTCCCCCACATGTAATTTATGTACATAATTTCAATTATTTTAGACAAGGTATAGAGAACACGAGATCTCTGCATTACACTGCTATTAAGTACATTTGAGTACAAACAGTCCTTCATAAATTTAAATCTGCATACTTTAACTGATTACTGGAGTACCTAATTAATCATCTGAAAACTTACTTTGAGCTTAAAAAGTAGATGACCTTAAGCATGAGGAGGACATATTTTTATAAAAAAAAAAATCCAAAGTAACGCGTGAATTAAAACTAAAAATAAATTACTTGGCTCGACACCTCCCCTGCTGTAGATTTGGTATCTAGTGTCCATGCCTAGACTGGGGAAGTGTTGTGTGAGACATTCTGCAGACCTCTGGTTAGCCCCAGCCTCTGCACAAAGAATTTGCAGTATAAACACGTGTGTTTGCACATGAGGGTCAGTTCACCCTCTGTAATTGCAGCTGCCCAGCTGTGCGTGCCAGGCTGCAGTGCCTGCACATGTCAAGGCCGCCTCCTGTGTGGTTTGTGCTGAAGCATCTTGCGTGGTTTGATTGTGTGGCCGGTTGTGCAGTCACAAGCGGGGGCACCAAAGGGGAAACGGAGAGAAGATGGGTAATATCTTGCAGTATCAAAGTATGGGAGAAAATAAGAGATGGTAAAGCAAGATTTTCACGTCCTGAAAGAAGCAGTTAGAGAAGATGATTAGAATGTGCCTTTCTGAAACACACTCCTTTCTGAAAGAGAGGAGGGAGTTGTCCATCTGCACTGATACTTGAAGGGCCATACTTTTTCCGTTGTCATTACAGAAAATTTCTGCTGACAAACCCCAGACATTTTAGTTTTTACATTTAGGCGATTCCTGCCTTGCAGGCCTAGATCATAGTTGGCTGCATTTTACAGTCCATGGGTGAGTCCATGGGTGCAACAGTTTACTGACGACTATTCTGAACATCCACTCCATATTGGTCTCACAAGTCACTTCTCAGACCAGCTCTTCTTTTTTACAGTGCTATTGTGATCTTAGTCTCATGCTTATTTCTATGTATACACTTATGCTTAGCTATTTTCATTCTGAATTTTTGTTTTGTTTTAACAAATGAATAAAACACATGCCAAAAATGTTCAGCTTTGCAGCATGCAAGAACCAAACCCTCTTTCTCTGCACACAGTGTGTATAATTTAGAAAACTGCTGTTTCAGAGTCTTGTGCCTTGCAGTTTCAATAGCACACAATTTTTACAGTTTAAGTTCCATTCTGATTCTGTTGGATGCTCAGTTACGAGCAGGCTGCTTTAAAAGCTATTCACAGGAAATGGAAGGGCCAGAATTAACCTACTTCCTGCAGGACTTGCAAAGTTTCATTGATTTTTTTGGTTCCCTTATTGACTGGATAATCCTTCCCAGCCACTTTACTTTTAGGTGGTACTGCACAAGACGTGATCTCACATACATTAATTACAGATCTTATATAACTGTTCACATACAAAAGACCTGTGTGTCTAATTCTAGGCTGAGAACAGACTCAGCCATCCAATCTACCCTCTTTATTTCCCCCCTCTTCATTCCTTTTTTTGGAATTACTTGTAATGTCATTAATAGGAAACTGTCATTATACCATACCCTAATCTCTGGTTTCCTGGGCAGAGCTCTCTGTGGCTCAATTAATGCAAAACATTCCTCCATCAAGTGGATGCCATTACCTACAATACTTTGAAGGCCAGTTACAGCATCATTAGTGGCACATGTGTATGAAATTATTTAAATTGACCTCCAGGTGGGCTGTTTTTTGTGGGGTGCCTGCCCTAGGTGCATCTGATCTGGTCTAGAATCCCTTAGCACTCATAAAACTGGCAATGACTAAAACTCCTCAATATGTAAATTTCTGTTTAACAAAATTTCATTCCTTTCAATCTGTTTCACTGTGCTAGTTCCTCTGGAATGCAAATGTGCCCTGGACAAGCGAAATGCGAGAAATTCCTAAGGGGCTATCTCCTCTATGTTGCCAGCATGGAGGAAGAAAAGGAAACCTACCTTTTTGTGTGGAAGAAAAATCTGCTTTAAGTCATCCAGCAGCTGTTTGCAGTGTATGAAGATGACCTTGCCTGGAGTTAGAACACACCTTCTCCACATAGTATGAAAATGGATAAAAATAGTTCTACAAAATTCTTGGCTTAAGAAAATTGAGATACATTTTTTTTTTCCAGACAGGTCTGATTGTTTTCGTGAAACTCTACTTTGTAAGATTAAAACACAAAATATTTTTTTATAAATTTATAACCTGTATATTAATTAGGTCTTATAATTGTTTTAGAATCCATCAGCTGATATTCTTGATTCAGTGTAACCCTCTGAGGTTCTTTGTTTAGGAAACATTTCTGTAAAGCATTTCAGGATATTTCAACAGATGATTAAGGGAAGCATAACTTTTTAAAAAACAGGCTTATGATTGTTTCCCTTAGCAGCCTGATCCACTCTGGAGAGAAGTGCTCGATTGCAGGTAACCTTTGCAGCAGACAAATGCCATTTGCTGTCCCTATGAAAGACTGGTCCAAATCCAAATTGAAAACCTCCAGCAAAAAATAATTATAAATTCACATGTACTCAGTGGCAGGCACTTGATAGCATATGGCACCTAAATATGCCAAGGATTCTTTAGAGCATACGCCATCACTTAGCAGTTCCTACTTGCCAAACTCCTTCTGCTTGTGACATCCCTCAGGGATCAAGCTCCTATCCATGTCCTGTGCAAGCCCTAAGCTGGTCTTTTCCTGCAATTTCTCCTTTCCATAGGCAAGGGACACCCCAACTAAAAGAGCTTAGCTTCTCCATGTCTTTTGTGATAAGACAGCATCTTCCCTTGCATGGTCTGTGCCATCATGTACATTACAAGGGATCCACCTGCAGGTTTTATGGGCTTTCTTCAGACATTTCTAAAGACTCCGTAACAAGGGTTTTGCAGGTTCATCCTTCCCACTTTAATGTCATCTTACTTTTATGTCACTTTCTAAATCTTAGGTTAAAAAAATTATGTCTTGACATAAATATGTGTGCTTTTGTCAAACCTGCGACTTTGGTGAAGAAAGAAAAGGCCCATACACCAGTACTGCTGAAATATTGTGTGAGGCAAGGCTTGTACAAAAATATAGTATTTTTATTAGGCTAACTGATGTATTTGGAAAAAACCCACCAAACTTTACAGTCCTTTATGAGCCCTACTTCAGATTTGAAATAAAAGCAGCAATCCCGAAAGATCTAACTTCCAGCAAATCAAGCTTATGCTTTATCCAAATTTGTCCAATATATTGAATCAATGTCCTTATAAGATGCCAACAAGACTGTGTCTGACACGGACTTGGGATGTAGCACGTTTAAGCACACACCATATAGGACGTCCCCGGGACTTCTCACATGGGCAGGTTCGGGTGCTATCACTCATCCTTTCTGACACAGAAGTGATGGAGCGGTGTGTCATGCCTTTAGTCCTGCACAGGAATCCTCACCAAAAGCTGGGGAGAGTTTGCGTAGAAACTGCTGTCAGGAAATGGCCCCAGTGGTTCACCTTCCTAACATCGCGCTGCGAAGCTGTGCATCTCATGGGCCAGCAGTGCTATGTCCAGTACAGAGATTCTGGAATGTTTATAAATCTTTTGGGGGGGCGTGGGTGGGGTGGGTGGTTTTGTTTTTTTGGGTTTTTTTATTGTTGCGTAGCTCACAACTTCCTGCTAAGCTTATGCACATACAGTCCTGGGACTCCTTGTCTGTTCTGTTGCCATCAGGTCTCCTAAAGTCAATAAAACCCCCGTAGGTAATAATTTTATGCAAAAAGCAAAGTCATCAGCTCTGGTGTGAAAATTTGTACAGAATAGGTTTAATAGGACATCATCTTTTATAGCTATCACTTTAAATTACCTAGCTGCCAAAAGCACACATATATGAGAAATTAATGGATGCATAACATCATTCTCGATTAAATCACTGCTGTTAATAAAATGGAAATGAACTATTAAACCAATAACGTTTCCTTTCATTAGTTTGAAAAGACCAAGGATAAAGACATCACACAAAAATGCCAAGAGCCAAGAATATTGCACCTGACTGTGGTGCAATTACCTTGTAACCACATTTGGGAATTCTGACATCAGCTGACTGACCTAAAATTTACAAAATAGGGAAGGATGCAATCTATGGTTCTTAGAGGGATTTGCAGACTGACTCTGCAGTACTCTAGAGCTCTAAACTGCAACCATAAGGTTGGATCTTTATTTCTTTTGACCCTCCAGGAGGGGAAAGCAGTTGTTTTTGACGACATTTTAAAGAAAGACAAGTTCCTACATAGAATGCTGAGCATTACTGTCTTAGTTGCATCAGAATTTAAACCCAAGTCAGTGGAAAGATGGAATCAAAGGAATACACCACAAGTAGCTGTCACTATGCAGAAAGGATTTACACTTTTGTCTGAATACTTTGACTCTTGTAAGGGAAAAACCCCTAGATTGAGATACATTAAAATGCTTGTTTTAATGCACAGTTGCTAGAGCTCTCCACCCACTCATTTTTGCTCAAGTGATCACTACGGCATAAGTCAGGCAGGATTTTTCTGCATAGCTTTTCAAAGATGCCAATTTCACAGGCTGCTTTTGGAAAAGGTTTCTGCTCTTGCTGCTTGGTTTAGCAGATGCTGGCTTACAGTTCTGCACTAGCAGTATAGAGGATTAAGGAGACAGAAGGATCTTCAGGAAGGAATATGGCAATTGTCCAGTGTAAGCCCAGCTGCATCCAACAGGCATTCCCATCAAGGACTGCCCTCAGTTTTCTTATCCATTTGTCAAATCAACTTGACAATATCTTCTGCTTGGAAAAATAACTAGCCTAGTTCTGCATTTAAGGAATAGGATTAGCTACTCCTGAAGATATGATGGAGAGGATGGAGGCAAGCAGGTAACAGCGAAAAGCAGATCAATGTGATAAGATACAAAGGTTTCAAAAGTACTCTGGTTTGTATGTTGTAAATTGCTTGAGTGCAAAGGAAAATAATCACAACCAAAACCATATGCCTTTCAAAACTTTACATTTCCAGCTGGCACAGCTAGTAGATATGTCAGAGAAGCACTAATAAGCAGAGAGAAAACTCTAGAGGGAATCTTTCTGTTCTCCATCTGTCATGGAATAAATAGGTCTTATTGATTATCTACCACTTGATTTATGCTAAATGCTTTCAAGCATTTCCCATTTATAATTTTCAAATACAAGAATAATTAAATTTTGATTTATGGGAATTACACAGGAAGAGGTAATTTTTTTGTCCAACCAGCAGCACTCAGCTGTACTACAGATATTAAGAAAATGAATAGAATGTTTTAGCTTTAAAATAGTAGCTGCCTGAGTTTTGAGGTTTTAGGTGGTGGTCTGAATAATGCAAGAGAAAGAGCAAAAAAGCTTCAGTGTCGGCTGTAGTTGTGTTTTTACTGTTTCTAATACTGGGTCACAGAAGATACAAAGGTTTTACAGCCCCACTATAAAACAGCTCTTTATCTTTTCTCCACTAATTCTATGGTGTCACATTCAACAAAACTAGGAAACTGAAGATAATATGGATGTTTGCAGATTAGCTGTCAGGTAATAAATAACACTAATTTCACATACCTACAAATGTAAAGGCACCTTATCACTGTTTAAGTTTCTCACTCTTTGTAATGCCTGCCAACATTTTAACCCAGGCAAATTACAGCATTGTTTTTGCTGTTTTTTCACTGGGATAAAATACACAGTCATAATATCCTTTTATCAGATTTCATGGTATAAAAAGCCTTTGGTGCTTAATTCAAGATGTATGCTGCCTATGCAATTCCAGAGTTCCTGTTCGGGAAGATGCATTTATCTTACCTTTTAGTCGTCTTTTCTTTTCACAGTGCTCTAGCTACCACTTGCCCGAGAAGATGCAGCTGTGACCCTGACCAGTCAGTGCAATGCTACAGAGCTACAGAGATCCCCAGAGACATTCCTTTTACCACCAGGAGACTCTACATCAGCCACAGCAAAATTAAACAACTCCAGGTAAGAAATTCCAGAAAAAGTACTTTTTGTAGTGCACTGTGACTTAAAGTTGGACTTCCCAGATGGTGGTGGCATCTAGTGAGGAGAGAATTTTATTCCATGTTCTAAAAACTGATGAAGTGCTGCCAGATCTGGTTTTATTTTTACTTACTCTTTAAGGATATGTAAATATATTCCTGTAGTGTTTTCATGTTCCTGCAGTCTCCAAGCACTAGTTCATGCTGTCACAATGATATTTTGTACGAAACTCAAAAAAATAGTATTTTACAACTAGCAGCCAAAGGTTGACTTGTTTTATATATGGTCAAATAACCACTGACTTTCAGAGTAATTTTTTAACCTGTTAAATGCTTTTGCTATTTTTGATACAATATAATACTTTTTCACAGTAAAATGAAAGGTTTTATGTCATTAGAATAATTTCCCTAATGAATGAAATTGAAGCTCTTTTTCCCCCTCTGGAGCTGCAAGCGTTGGGCACAACTGCTATTAGAAATGGCAGAGGAAGTAAGTTTGAGTCTAAGGCACAGCATGAGATGTTTCTAAAAGCAATGCCAGGCCTATTTAATAACTCACAAAAATGAGAGCAGCTTCTAACCAAAGCTGCCAGCTATTTGTGCTATTGAAAAAGTTTATTCTGGATTTCTTGAGGCATCACTGGTTTGCATTATTAAAGGCATCAGCTTATGCTCATTTTGCACTGCACTCTGGAATGCTGCTTCTTTGCTTCCTACCCTGAAATATCTTTATTTAATAAATCCGTCTTGTATAGATGGGCACAAGGGAAATATAACCACCTGTACTAGACATGCTTACTGTGTATCAATGTACTACAAATAATAAGAAATGTGCACTTCAAATGAGATACATTTTCTCTTACAAAGAATTTATCTGCTCTGAAATGCATCTTTGATTTCGCTCTCAGGACTAAATGAAATAGGCTGGAAGGCAGCTTAGAGCAGCGTCTGGAATACCTGTTGCCCACTGAGAAATAGTCAGTGATTGTACACTCTTCCTCTGAGAAGGAGTTTACTCTTTTAGCCACTACTAATATCTCTGGTTTTCTTGTTTTTTCTCACATACCCACAAGAGTCGAACATCAGTGTGATTTAGCTGTATTCTAGGCAAACAAAAGATTTGTCAAATGAATTCTGTATTAGGAAATATGTTTTCTGTGCAAACTCTTCCCTCCTCCTCCCCATTATTTTCTTTCCAAGATAAGTAAGATGAACCATTTTCCATTTCTTAGGCTAGTTGTCCATACCTGTCAGCAACTCCTCAGTTACAGGTAAAGCGGCCTTTAGGTTCTGACTAGAGCAAAAGACAAGTGTCATAAAGTATTTAAATGCTGGATATAAGTGAATGGAGTGGTGGGATAAATGTTTTATGACCGTTCAAAACCAATGGTGTGTGAAATCATCTAAGACAGTTTTCCACTTTATACATTAATTCCACTGGCTATGAGTCTGCCTTACTGCAACTACTTACTTTGCACTGAAAAGAAAAAAGTCCTTTCACGCTATGTCCCTGAAGTCATGTAGGCTGTTTGCTTAAGATTATACGGGGTCTTTGGATATATTTTTTACTTTTCTTTTCCCCATGAAACAAATTATACTTCTGAGGTCTTGACATCATAAATACCTGTGCTTAATTTTACACAGCTGAGCAATTCCACTGGCACATATTATAGTGCTTAGGGAAACACGTCTGCTTGTAAAGTACGTGTCTGCAAGCACTGAAAGAACTCTATAGGACTTTAGAGTTTTGGTGTGGGATTTTTGTTTGTTTGGCTGGTTTGATTTGGTTTTTTTTATTTGCTTGGTTTTCAAAATTCCTTTATTTACCTACTCATAGAGAAAATAACATACTTTCCTAAAGAAGTTGAATGGAAGCCTAGACTTCCCACAGCCGACGTCCAAGAGATTTTCGTATGTAAGCATTCACAAATACTGTGGTTTGGCAATTAGGTGCCTCAGAAGAACAAAAAAATAGTGTTTCAATTACTTCTGCACCTTAATTTGCACTGATTATTATTAAATTTGTGAAGAAATGTCTTGGGGTGACTCTATCATGTGTATCCCCTATCAGTTTAAAGGCACAGAAAAGGCACAATATTACTTTTTGGGCATAGAGCATGATAGGGAATACACATGATAGAGTCACCCCAAGACAAGTCACCCCAAGACCAGAAATAATAATTTTAAAAGAATATATGTTTGTAGACTAAATCCGGTCTTTTTTAAAGAAAAAAAAAGAAAAAAAGAATTTTTTTTTTTTTTTACACAGGTCAGTTTTGTATTTGTTTTGACAGAGTTGATCAGCATTGAAAACAGTTGCTGGGATTTTTGCTTTTGGTAATTTTACAACCTGGGGTTTGTTATAAACAGACTTTATAAACAAAGTCATAGGCAAAACTAGATTAATTTTAGCATCTTTTTTCAGTATTTTCTGCTTCCTCCTTGCTTTGAAGATCAACTATAACCTGTTTACTCTCACTTTAAGATTGTTTGTTTCTAACTATATTAATAAGTGGGGTTTTATCTGCTAAAAGAAAATCATCTACTTTGCCCCCAGGGTAGGGGACTGTTAAAAAAACCAGCTTATAACAAATCCCAGGTCAAACACAGCAACTCGAAAAGCAAAAAAAGAAGTCATTAAAATGACAAATTCCTTAAAATGTTTATATTAAAATAACAGCATATGAGATCCACTTTCAGGAGATCAATGTTTTAAAATACAAAACTATAATAGTATCACTTTACAGGCAATCCAGTTAGAGAAGAAAACACCACTTCCTAGCAAAAAAAAGAGCTGGTGGGCTTTCAAATATTTATCTTGATTCATATTAGAAAGACTGGGTGGTTTATAAAAGCATGGATAAATGTTTAAGTCTCAAAACAGCACAGTCACAAAGCTTAGGAAAGCATACTAAATAGGTGGAAAATAGAAATTATAATAACCCACATTAAGAAGCCTAACATCATTACAGAGTAAATGTCTATACATTGACCTTCATGTAGCTCTCTGTCACTTAATAAGATGAAAATTAAGCCTCTTAGAGACACAGAGAAATCAACTGAGGAAAAGTAGCAAATATTGCTTTTGAATTTATAGGAGAAAATGTCTTGAATTGTGAAAGTTCATAATTGTTTCAATTTCCATAAGATGGTTTTATAATTACATGTGAGTATGTTTTTGTGCTCTTGACCAATGCAGCTCTTTCCTATGTACAAGATCACCTTCTTAATCATGACCAAAACTGGACTTCAGCTGTTCGATATTGCTATATAGCTCTATATACACAAAACACTGCATTATAGAAAAAAAATATAATTTGGACAACTTTGTTATTTACTGTTGAGAATATAAGGTTTTTAATGGAGGTACATTCCCTCTTTGAATTTAAATATAATTGATGGAGAAACCTGCTTCAATAGAGGTTCCATAGCTATACTCTTTCACTAATTGCATCAAATTTTGCGATTCAGAAATTGCTTTGCGAGACAGAATAAAATTAATCAGAAAGATAAACTAAGGACACCACAGCAAAATGAAATCTGACTTGTCTTTCACAGCTGTGCGGGCTTTAATTTTAACAGAAGTTAAAATGCAGAGTTTGTAGCTAAGATAAAGAGATACAGCCCAAAAATATGCAAGAGTTGGACGAATGAAGCCGTAAGACATCTTTTAACAGTCAGCTTTATGAACTGATTTCACTTACACAAGTATGATAGCCAAATGTATCCAACCAGGATTATAGAACAAAATTACTACACAGCACCAGTACCCAGTACTGCAAAAGGTCTTGTGCTGCCCTCCATGCAGATTCCTGACTGGGATGAGGGGTTATGCTGTAGAACAGGCTTTATAGCTTCCCCCAGTGAGAGTAAAATACCAAGCCCTGGGGGGAAATAGCATGAAGAATATAGTGTTACTTTAGCATGTCTTACTGGCGTGGTACTCCTGAGGCCTGTAGTGAGATGTTTTTGGACATGGGAAGGGAAAACAGATGAGGACACTCCTTCCCACCACTCCTGCGCAGAACATCTGCTCATCTTGCTTTTTTAGGGGGATTCCCATACAAATGATTTTTTAAGACTCAGTCACCAAGGTCAGTGGGAAGCATATCTGGCAATTTCCGAAAACCAGTTTCAGCAACTGGTGTGCCTGGAGAAGTCCCTGGCTCACCCTCACTGCATGCTTCCTCCTATCTCAGCTTAGAGAAAGCTGCCGGATTCACTTAGGTTTGCTGCTTTAACTTGAGACACAAGATGGCAAGCTTTGTAAACAAGCACGTTCCAACAGAGTAGAAAAATAATGAAACAATTGTGTGCCTCTTGATATTATAGTCACAGTCAACATCTAAGTACCATTTATGACTGCAAAGCATCTGTTTATTACCAACTAATAAAAACTAAGTTTCTGTAAAAACAATCTGTTCCACAGAAGTGATTTTTTAGGCCAGGCTGATCTGACACTTTCGGTTTGGTCATCTTAATAGGTGAGGTTTTCATTTAAAAAAAAAAGGAGGTAGTTGGGCAGAGAAAAGTGTCGGATTTTAGTTTTCTGCAAAACAGCAGCAAGAGGTAAAGATATCCATGTGTACTCTCTCTGGGGAATACATGCTGCAGTGACAGTACTGTTGATATATGGAAATGGCTGTATCATGAACTCAAAACTGCTCTAGCAAGCACCACTGAGCACAATGAACGTTAACAACCATCTACTCTGTGCAAAGATTTCTGCCACTGGTGGTATTAGCTTTCCATTTTATATAGGCTATCCTCCAGGAGGAAATAAAAGGAATATTCCTTCTTCAAGTGTATATGGCTGCGCAAAACCTGACACAGCACAGACTTAAATCACAAAATTCTAGAAATATAGTAAATACTGGCAAGCCACAGGTACCTATAGTAATACTTCTACCATTACCACTTATCTTAGTTTCTCATTCTAAATATGTTGTTGTTTTTCAGCATATACTAGCAATTGTCCAAGCAATCCAGAAGGAGTAACCAGTGAGGATGTCCGTAAATGTGCTGTCATATTAATTTTTTTTTTTCTTTAAGTTTACTGACTTCAGGAGAATGTCAGTGCTTGAAGAACTGGTCCTGTCGTGCAGTGGCACAGAATCAATAGAAAACAACACTTTCAAAGCTCTGAGTACCTTGAAGTCCCTGGAACTCTGCAAAAATCAGCTAAAGCAAATACCCACTTTTCTCCCATCTGGCCTTGAAATTTTAAAGCTCGCTGATAACTCCATCAATGCTCTGCATGCATCTGATTTTGCAGGTTTGATGAAACTAAGGGTGCTCGATCTTCGGAACAACTTGATTGCAACTCTGCCTCCAAGTGCATTTTCTTCCCTTTACAATTTACAAAGTCTGATCTTGGATGGCAACAACATGAAATCTGTGTCTGCACCGCTTAGGCTTCCTAGGCTGAAGTATCTGAGCATGGCTGATAATAAACTGAATTTATTCCCAACGAACTTCTTTGTATCTTTCCAAAGTCTACATTTTCTCAGTTTAAGTGGTAACTTCCTGACAAAAGTGCCTCTTGACCTACCTAAATCCCTGCTGTCACTAAAATTAGAGAAAAACCAACTTAAAATGGTGAGACTTCGAGATGTGAAACACCTAGAAAACCTGTCTGAGTTCCTTCTGTCAGAAAATCAGCTGACGTCAATAGATGGTGCCCAGCTTCTTCCTAACTTAACAACATTGGAGCTCTCTAACAACCAGCTCCACACCGTGCCCCTCAGGCTGCCCGGCAGGCTGCAGAAACTCGACTGCAGCAATAACCTGATTCAAAGGGTGACAGCGCAGGACTTTCAAGGACTCCAAGACCTGAAGCACTTGTTTCTTGACAACAACGCTGTCAGCACGTTCGAGGCGGGAGCTCTCCAGCAGTGCGCGCAGCTTTCCAATCTGGCGCTGGAACAGAATCTCCTCAGTTCTATTCCGCTGAGGCAAGTGAATCTCAGGACAGCTGGTTCCAAGGTGTCATCTCTCCTTCCTTGCATTATGAGAACAAGAGCCAAAAATTGGTATTCAGACCCAGTCATGGTAGAAGTCTGTCCAGACCATAAACCCATTGCCGTAACTAGCACTAATTAGCACTCCTGTTAATAGTCTCAGAGTAGAAGTAGAGCTGCTCTCATTACATCGATGGCCCCCAATGAATCTGCTCATTTTGCATCTCTCCCTGCCAGTGAGACCGCTTGTTTTAATTAGCACACCAATAAGGAGAACCTGCTAGGAGAATGTTACAGACTTACTGCCAAGGTTATACTGCTACTTAGATTTACCTGCCCCCATAAAAGAAAAATAACAGAGCATTTGATAAAAAGGATAGATTGCAATTTTAAAGCTGAGGTTTCTACCAAACCACACCAAGTTTATTATTGTTAAAATATTAAGATTTTGGGAGTTGAGTCTGATCAAAAAGAATGCGCTTTTTCAGTGATACTGGCATTCCCAACTTCATTAAATTCACACATTACAAGGTATTTGGAATGCATATAAAGTCTCCAGCTTCAGGCTATAAGAAAAATTCCAGTCAATAGAGCACAGAAGAAACATCCCTTGGGCACACTGTGTTCATTAATGTTCTGCTTAGAAGATCTCTCACATTCATCTGAGTGTTGGAACTGGCCATTATCAGAGATGGCATATTAAGCCAAATGGTGGCTGTTCTGATATAAGGTGGCAATTTTATTATTACAAAAAGCTGTGCAATAAGATGGCATAAAAATAGTGAAGCAATTACATTAACATCAACTTCTTTAACAAAACTGGACTGTTAAACTTTATTTTTATGGCTTGTAGACAGGTTTAACTAGCCTAAATAAATAATGCAGTAAAATTTCAATTCATTTAGCATCGTGTCCTTTAGCATTTGAATCTATTTGGCAACAGCTTTATAATCAGAAAGTGATTTAGTGGTGTATAAATATTTGATTTCAGTCTAGCTTGAGAGGAATGTTTAATGCTTTCTAGTATTTTTAGTATTGTCTAATCCATCCTATTTTACAACCTTCATAGTCAAGAGAATTAACAGCACGGAGTTCTCTACTAGCCTTTAAACAGTACGACTTTTAAGGAGATATTGGGGACCTTTCATTCCAGCAGTAAATGCAGATTTCCAGGAAGGGCTGTAAACATAAAAGACGTGATGAAAATGACAAGATATAAAATACATGTACTTAATTTAATTGTCTGATGATGACCAGGTATGCATGGATATACAGAAAAAAAATTAGTACTTTTGACTTTTATCTGAGAACTCTGTCAGGTGTAAAAGGTTAAAAAATATGATTGATATGCTAAAGTAAATAGGTCTTAGCAGCTTTCTGGCAGAAATGAGGAGAAAGAAAGTTTCTTCCTCTTCTTTTCTGAGAAGAAAATAATCCACAGGTCCAAGTATTTTCAGGACTTTTAGAGAAGACTTGTACTTCATAAAATCCTACAGGGTGTGGTGAAAATGCGGGGAAGAATCTGATGATATTCCTTAGACTGGCAGCAGCACAGTGTGGCTGCCATGGTCAGCTCCCAAGTGAGCACAGCTCCTCTTCCAGCTGCAGGGTCACTCATCATGTATTCAGTGGCATTATTTTTTCTAGATCAACACAGCCTGAAGTCAAACAATATAGCTATAAAGTTTAAGTCTAACATTAGTACAATAAGACTCCTCACAGGTTTAAGAACTTGCTGGTCAGGCTTTGGACTATAATCAGTCTGGATAAACCTCTTGGGTGATTTCCCACTGCCTCTGACATCAGTGGCACTAGGGTTTTATCCTAGAGTATCCTTCTGACATTACAGTGTCATATTGGGCAACTATAATTGTCTGTGGTTAGGTTTCAAAACAGATTTATTGCAGTCACAAGCATTTGGTAAGGTCAGATTTTGTGAAGTGAAGCACCGTACAATACATTAAATTCTCATCTCCCCAGAAAAAACAGCACAGTACAGAACTGCCCTACTCTTGAAATAGTAACATTAAACTTGTCAGGTTTTCACAAATCTGGGAACCATCTTTCAGCTTAAGAGGTTCAAAGTCAGCGTCACAAAAAACAGTCAGTGAGGGTCACGATGTACCCTCTTACTGATTTTCAAAGGCATCTCATATCATTTCAGTGAGATAAACTATTCCATGAGCCTTTACCAGGTACCTTTGTGGTGTACCGCTGTTCTATTCTAGATAGATCTTGGCAGTATTATCATTCCCCTGAGAGCTTCAGTCAGTAAGTTTCCTTAAAATCTGTAACCTTGACTCTTAATTTCATCACCTTGCATACTACCATAGTAAGGTGATTTTTAAAATACTTTCAAATTAATTTTTTTAAAGATATTCCATGCCAATGCTTTTCTGTTAAGCACTTGTCACTAACTATATCAGAGGGAAATTAAAAAGTCATAAGTGAGCAAGACTTTTGAAATTAAAATACTTTCATATAAATTTGTAATGTATATGAAAATAAGAATTAAACTGACCTGTCTAGTATCATATCCAGAGATTATCAGCTTTTTCTCTTCTTCTAAATGTAACCAGTTCTAAGTCTCGAAAGTACAATTTAAAAAGACTGTCAGAAAGCACTTATATTTTCCCTGTTGCTGATTTCTTAACAGATTATCATCAGATGAACTACTACTGTGATGATTAATGTTTGAGTCTGATGGAAGCAGGAGAACAAAATGGAAGAAAAATTCTAACACTGTATGAACTAAAAAAAGTTTTTAAACAAATCATATATAGAAGTACTTGAAGGAGCAGTGTTGCCACAATTGTCTAAACTTATGATCTTTCATGGTGCTATAGTTTGGTCATTGGCATTGAAGAGTACAAAAATTGACAGTAAATTAAACAGCTAATTTTCTTCACAGTACAGCACAGGACTGCTCTTCAGTTCAGCTGCATGAACAGTCAGTACAGGTTAAAACTGCAGTAATTTGGGAAAACAGTTCTAGGGTGTGCAGACAGTACACCTATAACGTAAAAACAAAGAACAGACAAGCAAGCAAACAAACCCAATAGGAACATCTTTTTTTTTGCAGAAGATTGCATTTTTTTAGTGATAGCTTAATTTCAGTACATCAGATGCGCCTGGACAAATACCCACTGCCAAATATGACTTACAGAAACAGTATGATGAACATAACACCTTTGTATTGCTTTATTTTCATTCAGACTTCCAGACACCCTTGCTAGATTGGATCTAAAAGGAAACGACATAGAGGATGTTGGAGAACAAGAGCTGAAGGACTTGAAACAGCTTCAGGTTTTAAATTTACGGAATAACAAGATATCTCTCTTGGATCGCAAAGTGTTGGAGCATTTACCTCGTCTTCGTCATCTGTACTTGGATGGAAACCCTTGGAACTGCACCTGTGACCTTCTCAGAACCAGAAGAGCACTGGTGGCCAAAGGGACAGATGTCCGGGGAGGGCAGTGTGCAGCGCCAGCACAAAGCCGAGGAGAAAGCTGGATGTCTTCCAAGAAGATTCTGCAGCAGTGTGAAGACAGTCTGTCTTCCATGGAAAGAGACAAAGAGGACAGAAAGAAAATGAAACCTAATGAGGCCTCCAGCGTTGGAGTGAACACAGATGATGATTACTATGATTATGAATTAGATTAATGCCATGGTTTATCTGTAGTGAACCTGAAAGTTGTATAGAGCTGCACACTGCCACCAGTGTCTCTACAGACAAGAAGTCTCCTCATCTGTCATTAGCTTTCCCTAGCCTATTTGTACTACAAGAGGTAATAGCCAGTGACAGAAGGGCTACTGTAAGGGTGCCATTGTGAACTGAATATCGTAAAAAAAAAAAAAAAGATTTGTTTTTCTATGCCATTAGTACTATGTAGTTTGAGGAAAGCAAGAATACAATTACTACCTCTTAGAAAAGCAGTCTGTAACTCTGTATGGATCTTTTTATAGTAGAACATTCTGACAGTTGCATAAAACCCCTACCAATAAAATTCTGCAATACCACAAGACGCTATTACTAGGAGTCTGGCATTCAACACATTTAAACTCATGCGTCTGCAGGTCGACATGCAGAGTTACACTGATTTGAGCAATTTCTTGGGATTGTTCAGAAATTCTTGCTTTTGAGAAATTTGTTTCAGTTTTCCTGAAACAGTTCCCTCTTTTGTTTATTTTAGACTATTTTAAATAACATTAGACTAAATTAGCTGAGCTCCAGGCAAAACACAGGACTATCTTCATCACAGCAAGTGAAATAAAGAGAAGAATCAGTGTCCTGGTTAATGAGATTTAATACTATGGATGCTGAAAAAGCTTCAGCGGAGAACTTCTTCAGCTCTCTGCAGCACGTTTGTGAAAGTTCTGTCTTTCCCATGCAAGTAACTCAAAACAATGTTACCATTTTATAAACTTCTTGCAGCTGCAGGTTGTTTTGCAGAATTGTTATGGTTCTAACTAGAAAAACAGCCAGAGATGGGTGTCTTAGAACTTGACCAATCCCCTTAAGGGCTGGATGGCAAAAACCAATTGCCTTATGCCATTTCATACACTTTTGCGAACTAACATACAAAAAGCCTTCTGAGAAATCATTAAAGGGGAGCTTTTGTCTTGTTTCCTTGTAACCCTGTGCCTGGACTCTGTGTCGTTTCTCTACTCGTCCGTGTGGAAAACAGCGACATAATACTAGTTCCGAAGTTAATTAATAGTGAGGAGTGAAAACACTGGGGTCAAGTTGACCTGATTCTGTTGCTGTAAACAAAAGAAGGGAGATTCTCAGGAAATAGACCCTGGCAAATATTAGGATAAGATGAAGCGAGGTGAAGCTTTTGTAACAGTTTATTTTGGTATCTGAATACCTAATTGGCTCCAATATAGCTCAAGATGCCATGTATATACTTTTAGGTTAGGTGTACTTAATGTTCAAGCACACACTGCAAGTATCCCCCTTCACTGGTGGAAACTTTCCAGACTTTTGTGTGCACACACACACACAGAATGACTTAACGCTATATAATTAATGCATTAACTCTGATAGACGTACAAATTTTATCAAGCAGTTCCCAAAGTGCTTGAAAACTAAACAAAGCTGGATTAGTGAGACCACTAAAACCAGTGACTTACAGTCACTTAAGTTAGTTCATGATCTCAGGTGATAACTGATGAGTAATTACATCAGCAAATTACTTTTCAAAGCAAACAGTTTCTATTATTTTTTATCTTCCGTTGGCATTCAGTAACTGTGTAATCACTCACCTCCACGGAGGCTGATTTGTCAGGTGTCAGAGTGCAGCTATTTGGTTATGTCTCCTATGCAAATGTGGTTTACACGTGGGTTTCTTAGGTCACCCAACACATTAAGCTATACAACTAAAATAGAGAGACCTATTATAGACTCATTTTTCTTTACGTTTCCATATCATCAGACTCTGCAGAGGGATCTGCACAGGTTGTATCAATGGGCTGAGGCCAACTCTGTGAGACTGAACAAGGCGAAGTGCCAGGCCCTGCCCTTGGGTCACAACAACCCCCTGCAGTGCTACAGGCTGGGGCAGAGCGGCTGGAAAGCTGCCCAGCAGAAAAGCACCTGGGGGTGCTGGTCAACAGCTGTCTGGGTGTGAGCCAGCGTGTGCCTAGGAGGCCAAGAAGGCCAATGGCATCCTGGCCTGTATCAGCCATGGTGTGGCCAGCAAGACCAGGGCAGTGACTGTCCCTCTGTACTTGGCACTGGGGAGGCCACACTTTGAATGCTGGGCTCAGTTTTGAGCCCCTCACTGCAAGAGAGGCATTGAGGTGCTGGAGTGTGTCCAGAGAAGGGCAATGGAGGTGGTGAAGGGCCTAGAGAGTGAGTCCTATGAGGAGCAGCTGAGAGAGCCGAGGTTGTTTAGCCTGGAGGAGACTCACTCTCCACAACTGCCTGAAAGGAGTTGGTAGCAATATTGGGGTCAGTCTCTTCTCCCAGGTGGGACAGGACTGGAGGAGATGGCTCAGGCTGCATCGGGGGAGGTTTAAATTGGATATTATGAGAAATTTCTTCACAGAAAGCATTGTCAAGCGTTGGCACAGACTTCCCAGGGAAGTGGTGGAATCACCACCCTGGACATGTTCAAAAGATGTGGATGTGGCACTCTAGAACATGTTAAGCAGTGGACTTGGTAGTGCTGGGTTAACAGTGGGAGCTGATGATCTTAGAGGTCGTTTCCAACCTTAACGATTCTATGATTCTACAGTCAGTCACCAAAATTTTTAGTAGCTAAAGATTTAGATATTTATGAAACAGCACAAGGCTTCCTTGCAGTTCGACTGTGTTATTTTTGCTGGCTAATGCTGGTCTGTATTAGAAGCCTGGAAAGTAGTTGTTTTCTGAGCAAGAGAAGTATTTTCGTTATACAGGATTCTTCATTCAATTTTATATTGGCAGGTTCTTTTAATATAGTGCTTTAAACATTTCCGTGCCATCTCAGCCCACTCATTGGTCTAACAGCATCGGGCAGGTATTAGCTCTTACTTCATCTTTCACCTGCAGAGGTGTTTCCATCCTCGGACCTGTGGGCCGCTACAAGCTAAGGTAAGAAAAGCCTTGGAGCCGCAGCTTTTGTGGGAGACTGCAAATCGGGGTGTGCAACCCCGAGGCCTCGCTGTCGCGGCGCGGTTCAGGCGCTGCGCTACCCCCGTTTCTCGAGCCCGCTCTGCCGAACCGCCCGGTGAGCATTCGCAGCGCGCTCTGAGGGTGAAACCTGCAGTTCAAGAAAGACACCTGTGAGGCCCGGCTGCTTCTGTGGCGTTCAGATGCTTCCTCTCCCCACCCCTGCTTCACACACCAGCCTGAACAAGGCGCTGCGGGCGCCAAGAAGACCAAGGCCGGGATGGGACTGTGGGAAAGTCTTTCGGATGGGTCCCTGAAACAGCCCAGAGGTTGGGAAGCCTTGCGGGGAGGGGTCAGGAGTCCCGGAGCCAGACAGAGACCAGCGCGGGTCGCTCACGCCCCGCCCCCGGCCCCGCCCCGGCGCCTTCCCTCC